>PVIR01033387.1:0-17909 GCA_004026965.1 Petromus typicus | reverse complement strand
AGGTATTTCACTGGCATGGTGTTCAGTGCTGCACAATCCATACTCACTTTCTGTAGCACTTCATAATCTTTGAATTTTTGACTCTATGTGGGTATGCAAGCTACACACACTATAAATGTTACTTTGGATTTTGAATTTTGGCATTTTCCTGGAATAACAATAAACACTACATTACTCTCTCATGATTTCAGGCTGTAGCCGAGACTCACATCTCATAAGGTTACCCAGTCACGAAGGGAACGCTACAGGAGGCTGCGGCACTGTGGTGAGATAAGTGAATTCAATGTTTGAGATATTTTAATTGGTGATTGGCTTATCAAAATGGTAGGCCTGCTATAAGTCAGAGAGCATCTCCATATCTGCAGCTCATAGAGAGGAACCAGACTGCTAACAGCCATGATGTGAGTTACAAATAATTCACCAGTTGTTTTAATTTTATAACATTCTCACTTTTGTTCTTCCTTCCTAATGCATTGTTAGAATAAGACTGGACCGTCGTAAAGGTGGAATATGCATCTTTCTCTCCTTGGTATTCATATTTAAACTAGAATAAAAGAAAAATTAGTAACAGGCTTAGAAGAATAGAACAGATTTATAGTGAAGGACTAACGGCTAAGAATGCTTTTCCCAACACACACAAACATACACACGCACACACACACACACACACACACACACACACACACACACGTGTATGTGTGCACATGTTGGGGTTTTTTCTCAGCCTTATTTACTACTTATCAAATTTTCAGAAGCCATTTTACAAAATGTATTTCTGACGATGCTGTAAAAAATAAAAAAGTAAAAGATTATCCCTCAAAGAACCAAGTCCTCTAGTGTCCATAACTGCAAGAGTAACCAGTTCAAATGCCATTTTGTATACATTATCCCTTGCTAATTAAAAGTAGTTAGAAGTAATTGTCTCTTAAACATTTCTTAGAAACCAAGTATTGATTTTTTAAAATGAAATAAAGACCATAACACTATTTTTGAACATTAAAAATAGATACATGCATTATCACTCCACAAAGAGTGACTGCTATTGCAAAATTAATCAACAACAAATGCTGGGGAGGCTTCAAGGAAAAAGAAACTATTCTCCACAGTTGGTGGGAAAATAGACTGGGGCAACCACTGTGGAGATCAGTATGGAGAGTCCTCAAAAAACTAGGATTGGGGGTCCCATTTGACCCTCCTATTCCCTTGCTAGGTATATAGATGAAAGAATTGAAAAGATTCATATCACAGCGACATGTGTGCACCCATGTTTATAGCAGCTCAGTTTGTGACAGCTAAATTTTGGAGACAACCAAAATGCCCATCAACTGGAGACTGGATAAAGATTTTTTTTATAAAACGGAGTTTTACTCTGCCATAAAGAATATTAAGTTTGAGTCATTTATAATCAAATGGATGTACCTTGAGGATATACTCATAAGTGAAATAAATAGGTCACAAATGTGTAAATACCATATCTTTTCTCTGCTGTGAGAATCTAAAGATATAAATGAGTTCTAAAATGTATGATATATATTGTGAAATATAAAATATTCAAAGGGAAAAGGGTAGGGGTAAATATTGAAGAGAAAGTTGATGTTAAAAAAGAAAGAAAGTATATATATATATATATATATATATAAGTTTATATATATATAAGTTTATATATATAAAGTATATATATATGTTTATATATATAAAGTATATATATAAGTTTATATATATAAGTTTATATATATATATATAACTCATATATATATGAGTTGAAAGGTTGTAGGGTGGGTAAAGGAATGGGTAAAAATGAAAATTAACTCATGTCATATACTGGTACAAATTCCCAATGTTAAATATGATCATGATGTGTATATAAAATGTACCAGTAAAAAATTTAATTAAAATAGATAGATAAATAAATAGATAGATGCACAAAACACTATATGCTTTATAAGTATACACAATTTTCAAAAGTAAATATCAAATATGTAGGGTGAACACCCATAGGGAAGATAAACTTGAAGGTTCAGAAAGGAAAAATAAATAAATCTAGAATGGGGTCTGTAAACAAGGCTGATAGTAATCCAGAAAATTAAGTACTTTAGATATTCATAGCTGAAGAAGCATGGAAGGACAGAAGAGATGGAGGAGTCAGGAAGAAAGAAAGATCTGTATGGGAACAGAAGTAGAAAAATATTGGCAATAAATAAAACTCTCTCCTGCCCCTTTCATTTCCTGGAGTATTTGGTCCGTGTGCTCGTGGAATAATTCTCCAGCTTGGGCTAAATTCATGGTAATAACTCAGGACATTAGGATTAGAGAAGCAAATAGCAGAGGCTCAGGCAAGGTAGACATCAAAATCAGGAGCTGCCAAACTGTCCTTTTTTATTTTAGCTGAGCCTGAGTCTGCGGTGACTTATTCATGCCATCTACTGGTCCTTTCAATTACTTGTCTTGCCAAAACTCTTTCTCTTGCTGTTTGACTTGTGCAATTTGCAAATAATTTAGAAGCAAACAATTTTCTCTCCTGCTTACTTAGTTCTTTGCTAAAGATATCTTCCCTGAAGCAACCTCTTGCCCCTATGCTGCTGTGTTCCAAGGTTTTCTTTTAGTGGAATATGAGAAGTCCCTTTTTCAGAAGTATTCTTTTGAGGGAAAAAAAGAATATGCTTTCTGATAGATGCAAGAAAACCACTTTCAAACATGCTATAAACACTAGCCTGAATTTTAGTTTTTCAATGCCCAAGACCTCCCTTACAATGGAGATATTTTTCTACCTAAAATGCACTTGGAATACTTTCCATTAAATTGACAATATTTTCATAAATCTATTATTAGCATGAGGACAGATTTCTAGGCTTTTAAAAAATTAATGTAAATTCCTGAAATATAGTTAATATATACTCTATGTGCACTTATTATTTTACTACTATTTCCATTGATTTTCATATTTGACTTCTTTTTTATCAGAATATTTTCTGGTTTGACTCACCACATGACAAAAATGTCAATATTTTTTAATATTATTTCATTCAGGCCACTAGCACTAATGATCCCTCCAAACGCAGATAAGACAGTAAGTATACTTCTTATATCTATTGCTACACAGAAATCATTCTCTAACAAATAAAAAATTTCAGTAACAACCACAAAATTCTCTTTCTATATTACCTCTTGACTGTACACTCAGTAATACTGAATCATTTCTCATTCATTCTTAAAGTCTAGAGAAAAAGGAGGGCAGGTTATTTCTGGAGCAGATGCTGGGAATAACCACAAAAGTGACAAGATTTCTTCTAGTTCTTGATGACAAGGCTATGAAGAGGCTGAAGTTCATGCCAGAAACAAATTTTTTCTAAATGTTTCTGCAAAATCCCTTCTGATCATAACACTCTGTCACAAGGTGAGTTCCCAGTCTCCTGAGACCTCTGAATGCTGGGGTGTAGTTGGGACCCCGAGGTAGAGGTCAGAAAGCCACAACCGTGGACCAAATCTACTCCCCAACTTTTGTTGTACAGATTGTGTATAAAGAATGCTTCTTAGATGTTATGCAATATGTAAACACTCTATGAAGTTTCAGTCTCAGCCCCCAACAGTAAAGTTTCACTAAGACACAGACATGCCCACTTATTTACCCTTGACTCTGACTTCTTTCAGTAACAGCTGAGTAGATGCAACATAGATTATGTGACCCACAAAGCAAAACGCCTGCCTAACTGGCCCTATCCAGAATAAGAAAAATCACTGCTCTCTACCCTGAGGCCAAAGTGCTAAGTGGGAGGTGAGGTCCACATTATCCAATCTTTGGTAGCAGCAACATCCAGACATCCTGATGAGTAGGTTTCCATGCAAAATATGAAAAGCACAGCGTTGTAATCCAGAGAATCCAGGAATTATACTTTCGTGCCACTTCAATTCTTTCATCATAGATGCTGGCCTCAAGATTCCTCAAATTCTTTCTTGATGTTTCTGAGGTTCCTCTTAAAAAGGACTCCAAGACATAGAGTAGATCAATAGTATGCATGTCTTTTTTTAAGTTGATAATTCATTTTATTATGTTTTTCTAACTTGATTAGTACTTGTTTGCTGTATGGGCATATTAGTCCTCTTGATGAGTTAATAATACATTTGTTTCCTTTAATTTGATCCCTTTCCCTCCCTCCTTCTCCAATTCCCTTTTCCCCCTTTTCACTGTCATTGATATTATTAATCTTAGTTCATGTTTGCAGCATATAACATCCACATTCACTGAGGTTCTCAGAGCCCTGTGCTGGGCATGACTTCACTCTCCCTATTTCCACGTCCCCTTTGCAGCTCAACCTTGGCCCCCTGAACCCCCTCTCCCATTTGCAAGAGATCTATCCCCTTGTCTCCTTCCATCCTTCCTTTATTTTTCCTAGTATGTATTTCACCTTACTCAAACAAGAGATGCCATACAGCATTCAAGCTTGTGTGTCTGATTCATTTCCATGAAGGCTAATTCTAACAGAGTCAGAAAGCTTTAGGGATATCCACGGAACACAGATTCTTCAAAGTAGAATTCTAATTCATTTTACGACACAGTATGAGGACAAATGCCAAGGAGAAAGCTAGATCTATGTCTGAATCACTTCTTCTTCTTAAGAACTTCCTTGCTATCTTTGGATTTCTGTGTATCACTGGCCAACTGAGATGAGAACAAGCTCTAAGTTTCTGCTTTTGTTTGGATTTTGATCTTGAAGACTGTTCATCAGCAAATACCTCAGGGGTAAGAGGTGCAGAGAAAGAAGAGGTCACTTGGGTGTGTTTTTTCTTCTTACTGGTTGCTCTGGTTCTTCTTCTATGCTTTAAATACATTTTTTATTCATCCTTTAAAATTTTGAATCTATTTTTTATTAGTTCTTCCAAGTCAGGAAGTTTGTTCTGATTCAACCTACTGCCTTAAAACCAAAAGTGGTTTCTTTCTCTTTTTAAAATAGTCTTACATCAGTTTTCTTCCAGGACCGTCAAAGGACAGATCTGTTAGTTTTACTGCAACAAACGTGGGCTCAGGTCAGAAATCGTGAGAGATGTCTTTATAAGATAAATTCATTTTCATTAAATGTAAAAAAAAAAAATACACTTCACAACAGTAAGTAATACAATTGTGTGTCATGGAAGAGTCATACTATAACCTACATAAAAAGCAAATTTTGTCCCCAAGTATATCCTTAAAAGTGAAATACTTGGAGAGAATTATGAATCTGTGACGACTACTTGGGTCTGAGCTGCCCTTGGATGCCCTCCACTGTCCTTTTTGTCATGCTTCTAGGTAGATTTTGTACTTCATGACAAAACGCTGGAACACAGTTATCTCCACTTCTCCCTTTTCACTATTGCTTTCTGTTTCTCAGTAACCATAGAATGTTACTTAGTTTTCTCCAAATTGGAAGTAGCAACTTCAGTGGGAGATCAGATGATTTCTCAAAAGCAGGCTTTGCTCCAAGTGAGGCATAGGCAGTGCCGGCTTTGATGAATGAATATAGTAAAATCTCCAAAAGCTCTGCCACCAGTGCTTTCATAGATAAATGACAATATTCCAGTAGAGGAATAGACGCATACATAATGAAGTTGAAAAAAACAATAAATCATAAGGCCAAACCTTCATTCCAATTTTAGGGTAAAAGAATCAGCCTATAAAGAATTGATAATGTGACATAAAGTTTTGCAAGATTTTGGCATTTATGGAGCAAAAAGAACCCTTAAAATCTTGCAGAATCTGGTAAACAAGATGAATTTATGGAACATGAACAAAATTCAGAGTACAAACAGAAAGTTCCGTACACGCTGATGCTTGTTGCTATGGTTATTCATTTTGCTGTGACTTTTCCTTTCCAATGTGGTCTCAGTACTTGCTTATTTTCTTTCTTTCTAGATTTCCTTTTATCTCTCTCTTTAAATTTGGAAAATAATGATAAGTTTGAATCATTTATACTTAAATGGACATACCTTGAGGACATCCTCATAGGTGAAATAAATAGGTCACAGATGTGTAAATATCATATCTTTTCTCTGGTATGAGAAAATAAAGATGTAAATGAGTTCTAGAATTTATGTTATGTATTGTGAAATAGAAAATACTCAAAGCGAAATGAAGTAAAGAGGGGAAAACAATGAGATTATAACAAAAAAGAAACGAAACAAAGTTTATGTATATACGGGGGGGGGCGGTAGGGTGGGTAGGGCTATGGGAAAAAATGCAAATTAAGTTGTGTCATATACCGGTACAAATCCCCATTGTTGAGTACAATTATGATGTGTATATGTAATGTACCAATAAAGATTTCAATTAAATTTTTAAAAAAGAATATACTATGTTCCATAGGATGAATTAAATGTAAAAGAAGACAGGATGGAGTATTTGAAAATGAAAGAGGTTGAAGAATTACTTGAAGAACTTTATTTGAAATGAAGAGGCATTTTATTGTAATTGGGATACCTGAAATGAATGATCACGTGATATCATAAAGGTTTACCATAGATAAGGAATTAAAATATATGACAAGCACAAACCATCACGTGGGCACAGATGAAAGACAGCCAAACAAAGTTCATGCGATCTGATTCTTTTTTTTTTCTTAATTTAAATCTTTATTGGTACATTACATATACGCATCATGATTGCACTCCATAATGGGGATTTGTATCAGTATAAAACACAACTTAATTCTCATTTTTTCCCATAGCCCTGCCCACCCTACCACCCCACCCATATACATAAAATTTGTTTCCTTATTTTTTTGTTATAATCTCATTATTTTTCCCCCTTCACTTTATTTTACATTGAGCATTTTCTATTTCACAATATATAACATACAATTCTAGGACTCATTTACATTTTATTTTCTCATACCAGAGAAAAGATGCGATATGTACCTATCCGTGACCTATTTATTTCACTTATGAGGATATCCTCAAGGTATGTCCATTTAAGTAGAAATGATTCAAGCTTGTCATTTTCTATGGCAGAGTAATATTCCATTCTGTAGAAGAACCACAGCTTTCTTATCCAGTCTCCAGTTGATGGACACTTGGGTTGTTTCCAAGATGTATCAATCACAAATTGAGCTGGTATAAACATGGGTGCACATATGTCACTGTGATATGAGTCTTTGAATTCTTGTATGTATATACCTAGCAGGGTGATGGCCAGGTCAAATGGGACCTCCAATCCTAGCTTTTTGAGGAATCTCCAAATTGATCTCCACAGGGGTTGCACGAGTCTACAGTCCCACCAACAGTGGAGAAGGGTTCCTTCTTCTCTCATGCAGTCTGATTCTTGTCTTACCATGGAGTTGATGTATTCCTCATCTGTGAACACACTGACAAGTCCACAGGGAGAGTAACCCTCAAAATTACACTGAAGAAAGAACATAAAAGTAGCATTAAACAGTTAACGATGGACAAGAGAAAGAATTCAAATAGTCTCAAATAAGACCAAAAAAAGTGGAAAATGGTGAGCAAAGAACAGATTAAGAAACAAATTATTAAATAATAGGCCAAACATTCACATAATAATCACATTAAATATAAGCAGATGAAATCTACTGATTAAAAGAAAAAGACTCTCTGTCAAGTGGAGTTCTTTAAAAACTCAATTATATTCTGTTTACAAGAAGCATTCCTTTAAAGAAATAATGTATAAAAGCTGAACATAAAATTTTACAGACAGTGAACAAAGCAATATGGTACAGTTGTACTAACATGAAGTAGATTTTATGTTTGAAGAAACATATTAGAAATAAAGATGAGTATTTAATAATAATGAAAGAGAACATGACACAGCAATCCTAAATTTATGTGTTTCCAATACTAAAGGTTCAAATTATTTAAGGCAAAATCTGATAAGCTCTCTCATAAAAACAGAAAAATTCACAAGTATCTTTGGAGATTTTAATATATTTCCTTTATTGGATTGTAATATTTGGAAGTTGATATGCAATTCTAAGGAATCAGTCACAGTAGAAATTAGAACATATCTAAGACTGAGTGATTAACATGATATATTAAAATTTCTGGTATGTAGGTTAAGTGCATGAATTATGGAATGTTATACCTTTGAGTGACTGCATTAGGGATAAGAAGCCTGAAAAAAATTCTGATATCCACCTCAAGAAGCTATAAAAACAGTCCTAAATTAAATCCACAAAAATAGAAGGAAATAAATAATAGAAATAAAAGAATATGTCATTTGAATGAAACAAAAATATGTAATAAAGAAAATCAGTGGTTCTGGTGCCTGTCTTGCAAGCACAAGGACCCAGGTTCTATCCCCAGTAACCACATACCATACTGGGAGTGGAGATTCACACCCAGCAGCAACCAGTACCACATACCACAGTACCAGGTGTGGTGGCTCACGCCTGTAATACCAGCACTCGGGAGGTGGAGGCAGGAGGATTGCTGTGATGTGAGTTGGAGACTGAGCTCAGGGCCAGCCTGAACTACAAAGTGAGACTGTCTCAAAAAAAAAAAAAAAAAAAAAAAGAACTGACTTTGCAAAAGCATGAGAAAATGTTGCAGAGTGGAGCTCCAGGGTCCCTCAGGGTGTGTGTGTGTTAGATCAGCCCTCAGCTGAGAGGAGTGGGAAGATTCATGGGAGGTCCTGGCCATTGAGGGCTCCTCCTCAATGAGGCTGAGGAACTCCTCTCTCTTCCTGTTTCTCTTTTGCTTCCTGACCACAAGGCAAGACATTTGCTCTGCCACACACTTCCACCATGCTCTACTGCTTCACCGTGGCTCCAAAGTGTCAAGCAACCAATCAACAATGGACTGTACCCTCCAAAACTAGAACGCACATTAAGCTTTTTCTCTTTAAACTTGATGTGTCCTGTGATATTTGTTATATCAGTGTGATGGTAGAGGTTGTGTAACAGTAAATAGATGCCAGAATTCCTCAAAGTACAGAACTAAAATGATAATTTTCTTACATATGAATTACAGCCTAATAAAACTATTCACATCTATAGATATGACTCAGTATTTGAGTGCCTCTCACCTGACATACACAAGGACCTATGTTCTTCAATCCCCAGCACTGAAGAAAAAACTATTAAGAATTTAAACTACGGGGCCTGGGATTTAACTCAATGGTTCTGGGGCCTGTCTTACAAGTGCAAGGGCCTGGGTTTGATCCCCAGTAACCACATACCATACTGGGTGTGGAGACTCACACCCAGCAGCAATCAGCAACACATACCACAGTGCCGGGCGTGGTGGCTCACACCTGTAATCCCAGCACTCGGGAGGCAGAGGCAGGAGGATTGCTGTGATGTGAGTTGGAGGCTGCGTTCAGGGCCAGCCTGAACCACAAAGCGAGACCCTGTCTCAAAAAAAAAGAAAAGAAAAGAAAATTCCACTCTCAGGTGAGTTCTAAATTTCTTCGGTACCTTTATGCAGCAAATGGATAAATCAAAAACATTTCCAAATTTATATTCTGAGGCCATTGCAAATTTAGTATTAACATCTGTCAAAGACAAACTACAAAAGAAATTTAAAGACAATATTTCTCATGAACATTGGCTGGAAATTCTGAACAAATAGCTAAGAAAGCACATTCAATGTATAGAGGAAGAAGAGTGTGAAACAGTACACAGTAATCAAGCTGAATTTGATCAAGGAATGCAAGTTTAATTTGCCATTTGAAAATGAATGAGCATAATTCAGTACACACAAACTAAAGGAGAAAATCTTCTGATAACTACAAAAGAAGTAAAAGTCTACATTCACATTATTATTATTTTGAAGGATGTGAAAGGAAAAGATAGAGCAAAAATGCTCGGTGTTAACATGGTGGGCATAACCAGGACTGAGGATGAACAATGCTGCATTATGAGGTGAAAGAGTTCCCCCAAAGCACAGTTCATGCCTTTGCCTTAACCATGCCCTTTCTGATACATTTTCACAGCTCTGATGAGGAAACAACACACAAGGACTATGAGTCATTCTTTTGGACCTAGATGGAACTGTTCTGAATAATTCAGTTTTTAAGATTTCCTACAGTCAGGGCCTCTTTTTTCCATGACTTATACATCTAAGATTGTTCCCAATTCTTTCCATATTTAGTTGTCTAGATGATTTTTGCCAGGTATTTGGAAAGAATGAAATAAGTAATAGACATTTTAATTTTTTTTTTTTTTTGAGACAGGGTCTCGCTTTGTGGTTCAGGCTGGCCCTGAGCTCAGCCTCAAATTCACATCACAGCAATCCTCCTGCCTCTGCCTCCCGAGTGCTGGGATTACAGGTGTGAGCCACCACGCCCGGCACTGTGGTATGTGGTACTGATTGCTGCTGGGCGTGAGTCTCCACGCCCAGTATGGTGTATGGTTAACCAGGGATGGAACCCAGGTCCTTGCGCCTGTCCGGAACGACTGAGCCAACTCCCCACCCCCATATTTTAGATACTTTAAATTGCTTTTACTATGTATCAATAGCTTTCCTTGTCTTTGATTTTAGTGGGAGATCTGATCACCCTTAAGTACCATATAAATTAAATAATGATAACTAAGAAGAATGCATGGGTTATAATAAGCCCCTGTGACACTTTGTGTTATAATCCTGTATATTATTTTAACTTTCTACATTTACTGCAGTTATGTTCCTGGCCTCCCCACCTCTTGTCTGGCTCAGTACTCATCTTTCTTCCTACACACATGGTCTGTCATTCTCCCTCCCTCCCTGGCCAAGTCTCCATGTCAGCTGTGAATTTGTCACTGTTGGATCACATAAACTGGCTGAAGAAACAAAATGACATTCTCACTTTTCTGTATATAGTCTTGTCCTCTGAGACCACAAATGACAAGCTGGGGTCACTCATAGAGATTGGTGTATTTGGTCGTTCTAAATGATGTATGAAGGCAGAATAAACACGGCTGATTTTATATCCTACTTTGATTCTACTTGGCTACAAATTTGTGATAAAACTTGTAAATAGAAAACTAGAAGGTGTGATAAAAGTCAAGGGAAGATAGCTTGTAACTCACAGTTTGTCAAAGTTCTTTTTAAGTAATTCTCCCATCACTGGCTCATCAAAGTTATTTTCAAAATCAAATTATAACATTTAGAACTTCAGTAAGCAGAAATCTCATGTTAGAAATTCGTACTTTACAGTTTTAATAACCTATCCCATATTTATGAATATTTATATCTAGTTTTCATATTTGTGGCACAGAATTTCATATCTGAGAAAGCAGCTTATGAAGTCCAAGCTCCTTATTTTACAAATAAAAAATCTAAGTCTTAGAGAAATAAAGTGACTTCTAATCACAGTGAGACTTAGCAAGAGAAGAAAATGTTGAATCCTGGGTGCCAGAGCTCCATTTTAACAGTAATTCACTCGGACATAGAATGTTGGGAAAATGCCTTGCACAATGTACAGTCTCACAGATGGTGATCATGCGGGATGGAAGGCACCAAACTTGTTAAATACAAATAAAAGTCCATTCTCTAATATCCCACTTACATGATCTTCAGGATAAGCATATTTTCCACACATATGGAATGCAGAGAAAATGTAGCCCAGATGAGCACCAATTAATTTACAAACAAAATATTCCCTGAGAAGAAGCAAAACCGAAACATTAAAAGAATGAGTCTCAACAGCACAGAGGCTAGAGTTCCATGTTTTATAAAGCTAGAGTTATTTCAAGTTTCTAGAAAGGTACCATGACTGACAAACATCTGACAGAGTCCTATGTACTGATGCTAGTGTTCATGTTCATGGCGCTGTTGTGATGAACTGGATCGTGTCATTGTAATCCAAGCCCCAACCCTTGTGTAGACTTGTCCTCCCTAAGGCATGTGTACAGTCCGTGCCCATGGATGCACAACAGCAAGTGCTATTGTGCCAGTGAATTATTTCTTCCCAGAATTTCCAGAAAATGTGTAGTTTGAAGTGACGTCTGCAGGTCCAGGTCATCCTTGGTATTGACGCTTAGGCATCAGGCTCCGAATCACTTGTAAAGGAAAAATAGACTCGCTATGATATTTTACCCGTGGCTGACTTGTCTTGAAAGTGAAACACAACCCCTCTCTGTACTTATATGAGGAAAAACAATCTCCTAAACAATTCAATGTGCTTACTTTTAAACAAATTATACTTTTAAAAATTTACTGAGTCACATTAAAAGAAAACACCTTAGAAAGAAACTTTTTCCTATTCTTCAGAGTCTTGACAACAGACTATTGTTAAGAAAGCAAATGGCTGGTCAGGGATTTAGCTCGGTGGTTCCAGAATCTGCCTAGCAAGCACAAGGTCCCGAGTTCAATTCCTGGAAACCACATAACATGACACAGGCCATGGTGATTCACATCTATAATGCAAGCCCTCAGGAGGCAGAAGCAGGAGGATTGCTGTAAGTTCAAGTCTGGCCTAGGATACATAGTGAGTTCAGATCCAGCCTGAACTACAAAGCAAGACCCTATCTCAAAAAGAAAAAAAGAAAGCAAAGGCAATATTCTCATCAAACATTTTCAAAAAGTGATGATTCAATGTAAAGGGTTTGATATGCTGTAGCTTTAGCAAGAGAGTAGAGTAGGTTGCTGAAAGACTGAAGAAAAAATATCTCAGAGATGGCTTGCGAGACATAAGATCTATTAAACTTAAAGGATGGGGTTAGGTGGTACTAACAGAGGAGAATTCAAGTGACAGGTCCTACAGCACTACTTGGAAGATACTCCTCAAAAATGCAGCTTGGCAATCCCTCAAAGGGCACCCTGGGCAAATCTCCCAATCGACAAGTATTCCACAGCAGCCAGCATCCGTCAGCAAGTCTACAAGGGTGTGTACTTAGCCACAGCCTCCCTCAACAGACCCAGCAGGAATGAGCTAGATCAGTGTTTACTGGAAGTCCTTGAGTGTCCAGTGGTGGCCAACTAGCCTAGTAGAACTTACCCTCTCCACTTACCCAGATACCACAGGGATGGAGAGGTTTTACAGGTTGACATCCACACCAGCAAAGTCATTTCTTAGTCTGTATGGCCAGCATTTCAAGGAACAGCTGACTTATAGACAGAAACGCGGTTTCTGCAGATTGTATTACTTCGCTCAGTTCCCAGTGTCCCTCAGATAATAGCCACTGTGATACGTTGTCTCAATTCTTGACTGGAGCAAGAACAGCCTAGAGGATAAATAAAATATAGCTCTGGGTGTGTCTGAGTGATTGACATATAGAGCAGCGAACTGAGGGAAAAAGAACCATTGGTTGGTGGACACCAACACAAAGGCTTGTAGCCCAGATGGTATGAAAAAGCAGAGAAGAAAGTCTCTTCATTTTGGAAGTGCTCCTGTCTTCAGCACTCCCTTGGGTCACTGGCCTCCAGTTTCTTCAGCCTTCCAGTGTACCAGGGACTCTTCAGTGAGCTTCCAGACCTTTTACCTTGGGCTGGTGCTTCTTCCTTGATCTTGGTTTTTCTTCAGCCTCCGTCTTCTCAGGCTGAGCAGATACTGGATCATCTGCCTCTGACCCTGCCGAAAGCATGGAGGAATGTCCCACCTCAGATTCAGAATATCCACCGAATCAATCCCATTGCAAAATGATGCATATATTTTCTAAGAAAGCACTTGTCCATGTTGTCCAGTCTCTGTCCACCCCCGTGGTCTGCTTGACTTGGCAGAAGTCTTAAGAGCAACAAAAATAAAAAGGCATGTAGGGGACATTGTGTTAAATGTTCCACTTTTTATTGAGAATGACTGTATCTCAAACATCAAAAATCTTTAAACTTCAAATCCTTAAGGAAAACCAAGTCTTATTCCCAAGGTATTAGTGATCTTTCTTTCTCAGAACTCCATTTTTGGTTGTACTAATACAATAAACTTTTGCACTAAAAATAGTTTTGAGTCTGTGGAGATTTCTAATCCAAAATTTACCATCCAAACTCCATTTAATATTAGTGGGGAGAACATACACAAGCTCTACTGGACTTTAAAGCAAAAGTCACTGCTACACAAGGAGTATCGTCAAAGTGCAGGGATGTAGACAACGCCGGGCAAGTGACACAACCAGGCACCATTCAAGTTGGTTTTGCAAGATTAGCACTGATTCTAATCATGTGGAAAAGCATAGAGATTGTGGCCTAGGCTATAGGAGCAGAGAGGGAAAGACTCCGAGGCGTGGAGTTCCTGTTGCGTTTAGAAATGGAGAGAAGACCACACATTGGAATGTAAATGAGAGGGTGCTAGGCAGGGCTTTCACTCCCATTTCTCAGGTTTCCACCCAATTCCTGTCTGTGAGCATCAAAGAAGCTTTTTCCAGGTGCCCACCTCAGCAGGCTTGCATCTGAGTCTGACCAGTGGGAGACAGTGGTTAGAGGCAGAGACAGGAGCAGAGACACAAAGATGTGGAAGGCCTGTCTGCCCCGGGCTCGCTCTCTCTCTCTCTCTCTCTCTCTCTTTCTCTTTCTCTCTCTCTCTCTCTCTCTCTCTCTCTCTCTCAGGTGTGGCAGCAGCAGTGGTGCAGTTTCCCCGGGCAGATTCTCCCTCTGTCCTTTCCCTTCCTATTCGGAAAGCCCTGCTCTGGTCACAACTCTTCTGAACAGAGTCGGCTTCCTGGCTCTGGCGATGCCACCCTCTGCCATGGCTCCCCTCTCTGAGGGTTCGTGGCTTAAGGTCCACATTCTCTGCCCTTTCCTATTCTGTCCTTTACATATAAAAATAGTTGATTTGCTTTTGCTCTCAACTAGTTTTTAATGAATCAAGGTCATATCTTATCAACTTTTATGTATTTTCTTATCATTTTATTCTCTGAATATTATTCAACATCTATTATGTGTGGAACCTATGCCCACAAACAGTAGTATTTGGGTCCTAAGGCTTGCCAACAGCACACTGCCAGATTTTAGTCTTCATAATTATGTGACCAACTTCCACTAATAAATGCTCTCATTCATCTATATTTCTCTGTCTATCTACCTGTCTATCAGTAAATCATAGATCTGTACATCCTATCTCACTGGAGAACCCTGATTAATACACCACCATGAAAGAGGTGGACTTAATCCTATAAAGCTCAAAGGAATCCATTGTAAATGCTGTGAGCAATATGTTTGCAAGAAATAAAGGTATCCTAGTATGTTTTCACAGCATTGTTCAACAATGATGACCTTGCCAACTTTTGGTTTCTACAGAAGAATAGTGAGCTAAAACTTAACCTGAAAGCAAATAGCATTGAAAGAGCTCCGTGATCTGCTTCACAATTTTTTCCAAAGTCTTTCACATATTGAGGGGCTTCGAAAGTTCAGTGTCTAGTCAAAGATTTTTTAATTTTTTTTTTTTTTTTAGGTTTTTTTGAGACAGGGTCTCGCTTTTTGTGGTTCAGGCTGGCCCTGAGCTCAGCCTCAAACTCACATCACAATCCTCCTGCCTCTGCCTCCGAGTGCTGGGATTACAGGCGTGAGCCACCACGCCCGGCACTGTGGTATGTGGTACTGGTTGCTGCTGGGTGTGAGTCTCCACACCCAGTATTGTTATGTGGTTGCCGGGGAATCGAACCGGGCCCTTGCGCTTGCAAGACAGGCGCTGGAACCACTGAGCTAACTCCCCGGCCCAAGTCAAAGATTTTTAATTGAGAATCACATTCACAACAAGCAAAAGTAAAGTTTATGTATTTGTTGATCGTGATAAACCATGAGTACTGTGAATTTGTATTTATATTTTTCTTAAGGTTGATGAACATGCTAAAATAAGATAAAGTTAAGTTAAAGTGCAAGTGTTTATGAACAATATATTTGACACAATGCCAGAAATAAGAAAATTTAATACAGAACACAATTCCAAATACTTTCACATGTTCAACATGAAACAAATTATTTTCCATTAGCTATATTTTACAACATAATAGATTTTTAAGTGATTCTGTTTAACGCGTTTTGTGGTTAGAAGCCAGTTCATAGAACATTGACCACTAGAGGGCACATATGACCAAGACATTTCATAAGATTCCACAGCTACTTTTAAATTGAGTTTATTTAAAAAATAGTGTGTCCTTTAAACTAGAGGTGCATTTTCAATAAAATGATATATGCAAGGCAAAATACTATAATTTTTAATACTCTAATTTTTCAACTGATAATTTAACCTTCAGACTCATTTTCTTGTGACATACCAACTCAGTTTTCAGGAACAAAAAATTAAATTCACAGTAAAAAGACATGCGAGTTAATGGTTTCTTTTATATAGAGTTGGGGGTATCTGTTAGCACATTTGTGCTTCTACATAAAGGCATTGATAATGTGGTTATATATGAGTTGTGGCCAAAGCATACAGTGATTGTATACATTTTTAAAAACTGACTAATCTCCCTCAAAATATTTCCCTCACTTTCACACTTATTCCATTGCTCTTTCTGGAGAATTACTGGAAGTCTTTTTTAATAAGTGTCTTAGACATTCTGTGGCTGCCTCCCCATCTTGAATTAATTCAAAACACTCACCTTTCCTGGCCATTTTAGCTTTGGGAAAGACCCAGAAGTTGCCTGACACAACTGAACAAGACGGACAGGGACACAGCTGTCTTCTAACAAGCGCATCTTTCCATCGGGTGTTGCTCGGCGGGAGCATCCTCCCAGTGTATCTCACCATGTAAAGACACAGAAGAGGACTTCAGAAAATGGCAACAGCAATGGGGCTTTCAAAGTTCAGTGAACGTGTTTGAAGAAAACACAGGTATTTTCAGGGAGTTCATGGAAATGTTTCTTTTACAATAATTTATTTTTAATTTTCAACACACCACACTCTTGATCAGCCCTTGTAATTATCTAATTTCACTTTTATGACACACTTGTGAATAAATACTGCTATCATCTTCATTTGCCAGGTGAGGAAATCAGAAACTTGAAAGATTGCAAATTCTGAGACAGAATATGAATGCAGATCCAGGTTGGGCTAATACCTGATTTTGTGTGTGATATCACTTCAAATCTTCTTCTATACTAATCAAGAAAATTAAAATATATTCAGAGATGGATACAACCTAAAAATAAAGTCAATAATTATTTCACAGCATTCTGTTTCAAAAATCCTTTTAGCTTCTGCAGCAGTAGCAGCAGAGCCCTCACTGTCACAATCCCCGTCACAATCCATGAAGAAGAACAACCATCTTCGTTGTTAGGAGCATTATTCCTCTTTCACGAGTGCCCAAAATTTGGGAATTTTTGAATTTTTACCTAAATTTATTTATAGTGTATTAATTAATGCACAGCTTTCTCCTTTTGATCAACATTATCATACTGATCTATGCCATAACAGGCAATGATAACTCTTCAGTGTTCAGTGCTGGGTGAAATGAAATGCTCCCCATATTTCCCAGCAATTTATTAATTCTACTTCATTGATAGTCAAGTGGGTCATTTCTAGTTTAAAACTATCACAAACACTACACTACAAAAAATTGACATGTGTATTTTCATGTGCCTATAAACATGTATAACCTAAGTCAAGTTGCTGGCCCACTGAGGCTGCACATCTCCGACTTTATCGAAGACAACAAAAATACTCCTTGTTTGGTTTGAACACAGTTACACACCATTGGTGCCATTTTCTGGAGAAGTTCCAGCAGTCCTTTTTTTTGTGTGTTACAAGATAAGGCAAATCTAGGGTGAAGGCTGCTGTAAAAGATAACTGTACCCCACAATCCAAGGCACAGTGTAACTCACTCCTCTCATTCAGCTGAGGGGCAAATAAATAGAGAAAATGATAAAGGCACATAATGGGATAATATTCAGTGAAGAAAGAGAAGGAATAATCATTGCACACAGAAACATCAATAAATTTCAAATATTTCTTCAGAAAGGAAAGCAGATGTGAAAGCATACATTCTGAATGACCCCATAAAAACAACAACTTATAGTAACAACATACAACTTATGAGTGGCTGCTTAAGGATTGAAAGAGCAAGAGAAATGGAG
>PVIR01033386.1:0-17903 GCA_004026965.1 Petromus typicus | reverse complement strand
CATAGCCTTGTTAAAGTATCAATTTCTTAAAAGGTGAAAGTGGAAGAGCTTACTTATTAAAAAGGCTATAACTCAAGATGAAGTTTTTCTGCATATGTGATTCAGAGGCCTAATGTTCCTAGCACAATTTTTAATGTTCAATAGTTTATAAACAATAATAAAGTTAAATTCAGTTGTTAAGTAAAAAAATGGCAGCATAATTAATTATGCAAACAGTTCACAATTATTAAGTTTTTATTACCATAGGAATAAATTCTAGAACATAAAGTGTTATTACCTTCATGGGTTAGATAACGCATATTCTTTGCAATTATTGCACTTTTATCTTGCGACTCCAAGAATGAAAAAGTAGAGAAATCTCCAATATCAGCAGTTACTGAAAAATTGCATAGTAAATGTTTAACAATGGATTAATGAAGCATGTTTTCAGAACATTATATGGAGTGTTATTTTACCTGATGAGGATATTAAATTAAGGTATTGAGGTTTTGTGTGTAAAATCAAAGAATTTATACGGGGTACAACATTATTCTTCTCCATTAGGAAATCAACTGCATCCATGTGATCATTTAATGTGCCCTGAAATAATAAAAATAAGATTTAAATAATAAGGCAATTCACAAGAATATTTTAAAATTACACAGATAACTTAAAAAAATAAGTCAGTGAACATGCAATTTAGGATTGCGCTGATAAATTTTCTTCTAAAGAAACCCACAATTTTTTTGAATTAATATTTAGATGCACAAAATAAGTTTATTAATTTTTAAATCAAGTAATCAGAATAAAATTTTATACAAAGATTAAAGACAGTATTATTTATAAATGTTATTCATGTATTTTCTCATAAAAGCTTACCTACCATAAAAATATCTTGTTGTAAATATGCAGATGTAGCTTCCATTCTGCCCAAAACAGCAACGTCTAGTTCCTCACTATTCATCTCTTCATGGTTAAAGGGTTCACCATTATAGAGAGCCTGAGGCAATGGCCCCAGGCCAGACATTTTATAAAAGCTTGTTCCTGCCTATTTGTTAAAAAAATCAGTGTCAAACAAAATTTGGCTGTCTGAAAAGAAATACACAAGTAAATAGAACACTGTCATATATTTATATGTCATTTTTTGAAAGTGTCAATTTTGCTAATTTCATCTGTCCTTTCCATAAAGTCTGTAAAGGAAGGTACTTCACCCATACACAGCAGGAGGCAGGAAACCATTTCTGTAAAGGGTCAGACTGAAGACGTTTTAGGCTTTGCGAGCCATCCAGTCTCTGCTGCAAGTACTCACTTCTGACGTCACAGTGCAAAAGCAGTCACAAACATCTAGCACAGCTGTATCCTCAAAACATTTTGTTTACAAAAAACAAAGAATGGGTGGGCCGGGGATATCACTTAGTGGTTCCGGTGCCTGTCTTGCAAGTGCAAGGACCCGGGTTGATCCCCAGTAATCACAATACTAGGCAATACTAGTATAACAATACTAGGCGTGGAGACTCACTCCAGCAGCAACTAGTACCACATACCACAGTGCCAGGCGTGGTGGCTCACGCCTGTAATCCCAGCACTTGGGAGGCAGAGGCAGGAGGATTGCTGTGATGTGAGTTGGAGGCTGAGCTAAGGGCCAGCCTGAACCACAAAGTGAGACCCTGTCTCAAAAAACCTTAAAAAACAAACAAACAAAAAAACAAACAAACAAGGAATGGGTGGGCTTGCTGAACGATGATAGAGTATGATATACAATTAAAATCAAAACATTTACCTGCATCAGAGACTTATTTTATCCCTGTATTCTTTTGTTTTATAAGCAGGTACTAACTCATGCTGCTAGCATTAGGCTAGATCCAGTGACCATACAGTAGAAAGTCTTCTAGCAAGCTGTCCACACACTTACAAACTATAGGCAAATACAAGGTGCCCCAGGGGATCAGGAAAGAAACATCTAACAATGCAAGAGAATGCAGAGGAAGGGATTAGAGAAGTTTCTGTTAGAAAATGGCACTGAAAGATTTAAAGGACAAATAAAAATTTGCCAGGAAGATGAAGCAGAGAAAGATATTTCAAGTGAAGAAATAGTACAGCTAAAACTAGAAAGGAAGTGAGAATAAACAGCAAGTAAACATAGGGAACATATAGAGGGGAAAGCTCTCATATGGACAGGACTAGAGGCATTCAGTCATAGGCCAGATGGTGCAGGCCCTCAACATTTAGATTTATGTTATAAATCATAGTCACTAAATAACTCATTTGATATTCAATGCTTGGTATTATTATTATTATTATTATAGCTAATATTTAATATTTTCACAAGAAACCTTATAAGCTAAATATAGGGTGAATGTCACCCTGTCTACAACATGAACAGAAGTTTTTTGGAGTGTCTGAGTTGAATTAGGGAAGCTCAAACCTGGCAGTACAAATTTTGAGATAAAACAGATACACATATTACATCACTACTGATGCCACATAACTACTATATTTTATCTTTATTTTTTATTTATTTTTTTAATCTTTATTGGTACATTAAATATACACATCATGATTGCACTCCATAATGGGGATTTGTACCAGTATAAGACACAACTTAATTCTCATTTTTTCCCATAGCCCTACCCACCCTACCACCCCCCATAACTACTATATTTTAGAACCAGAATTTCTATCCAAACCATGTCCAACAGATAGTCTGAATTCTTTCTTTTTTTTTTTTTTTTGAGACAGGGTCTTCACTTTTTATTTTTAAATTTTTAATATATACATGACAATCACACTCAACAATGAGAATTTCTATCAGTATATGACATGACTTAATTCTCATTTTTCCCATTCCCCTAGCCATAAGCATAAGCATTCCACCATATACACAAGCTTTGTTTCCTTTTTCTTTACCATCACCTTTTCTTACCCCTCATTATACCCCATTTCCCTTTTAATATTTTCTTTTTCAATATCTATTATACATTCTAGAATACATTTATATCTTCAATTTCTCATACCAGAGAAAAGATACAATATTTACACATCTGTGACCTATTTATTTCATTTATGAGTATGTCCTTAAGGTACGTCCATTTGAGTATAAATGACTCAAACTTATCATTCTTTATGACAGAGCAATATTCGATTTTATAAAAAAACTACATCTTCTTGATCCAGTCTAGAGCTGATGGGCATTTGGGTTGTTTCCAAGATTTAGCTATCACAAACAGAACTGCTATAAACATGGGTGCATATATGTCACTGTGACACAAATCTTGTGATTCTTTTGTGTATATCACAAGCAGGGGAATAGCAGGGTCAAATGTGACCCCAAATCTTAGTTTTTTGAGGAATCTCCACACTGAGCTCCATAGTGGTTGTACCCATAACCAGTGGAGAAGGGTTCCTTTTTTTTTTTCTTTGCAGCCTCACCAGCATTTATTGCTGTTTAATTTTGAAATAGCAAGCATGCTTTGTGGAGTGAGATGAAATCTCAGTACTGTTTTCATCGCATCTCTTGAGTAATCAGTGATTTGGAGCATTTCTTCATGTGCTTCTTGGCTACTTTTACTTCTTCCTGTGAAAAGTATCTGTTCATTTCAGATGCCCAGTTTTTTTTTTTTTTTTAGATTACAATTTTTTTTAAATTATCTTTATTGGTACATTAAATATACACATCATGATTGCACTCCATAATGGGGATTTGTACCAGTATAAGACACAACTTAATTCTCATTTTTTCCCATAGCCCTACCCACCTGGTAAAGATTTTTTTCCCAGTTAGTTGGTTGTCTTTTTGCTCTGCCTATGGTTTCTTTTGCTGTGCAGTAGCTTTTTTTTTTTATTAAGATGAGATCCAATTTGTTGATTTCTTCTGCTAGTTCTTGGACTATAGAAGTTTTGTTCATAAAGTCTTTCCCTAAACCAGTGTCTCTAAGAGTTTTACCTAACCTGCTTTCAGCAGGTTTAGTGCTTCTGTTTTAATATTTAGGTATTTCATGCACTTTGATTTTAGTTTAGTACACAGTGAAAAAGATGGGTATAGCTTCAGTCTTTGGCAAGTTAAAGCCCAGTTTTTCTGCACCATTAGTTAAAGAGGTGGTCTTTCCTCCATTGAGGGTATTTGGCTCTTTTGTCAAAGATGAGGTGGCTTAGTGTATCTGGAATTGTTTCTGGATCTTCTAATCAGTTCCACCGATCCTCAGGTCTGTTACTTTGCCAGTACCATGCAGTTTTTTATCACAGTGGCTTTGCAGTATGGTTTTTAGCTGGGGATCGTGATACTACCTGCCATGTCCTTGTTTCCTAGAATTGCTTTTGCTATTCTAGGTCTTTTGTGGTTCCAGATGAACTTTTTGATTATTTTTCTCTAGATTTGTGACATATGCTGTTGGGATTTCAACCGGAATTTCATGAGTCTATATAGTATTTGTGGGAGTATAGCCATTTTGATGATGTTGGTTCTTCCTACACATGAACAACGTATATCTTTCCATTTTCTGATACCCTCTTCAATCGACTTTTTCATAGTGCTATAATTTTCAGAGTACAGGTCTCTCACCTCTTTTGTTAGGCTGATTCCTAAATATTTCATTTTTTGGATGCTATGGTGAAAGGAACTGATTCTCCAATTTTTCTTTCAATAAGTTATTATTTTTGTATAAAAATACTATTGATCTTGTATACAGCTGCTCTAATAAATTTGCCAATTAAGTCTAGCAGGCATTTGGTGGTTTTTAGGATCTTTTATATAAAGTATCCTGTCACCAGCAAATAATGACAGTTTAGCTTCTTCCTTTCCTATTTTTATTCCTTTTATTATTTTTCTCTTGTCTAACTGCTGCAGCTAATGTTTCTAGCACTATATTCAACAGGAGTGGTGATAGTAGAGATACTATTCTTGTTCCTGGTTTTAGTGGGAAAGGTTTCAGTTTTTGACCATTTACTATAATGTTGGCTGTTGGTTTCTCATAAATAGCTTTTATTAGGTTGAGATAAAGTTCATCTATTCCAATTTTCTGTAGGGCTTTGATCAAGAATGGGTGGTGGATTTTTTCAAACACCTTTTCTGCATCTAATGAGATGACCATATAGTTTTTGTCCTTGAGTCTGTTGATATAATGTATTACATTTATTGATTATGTATGTTGATCCATCCTTGCATCCCAGGGATAAATCCAACTTGGTCAGGGTATGTGATCTTCTTGATAATTCTCTGTATTCTGTTTGCCTGTATCTTGTTGAGGATTTGTATCAATGTTCATTACAGAGACTGGCCTGTAGTTCTCTTTTTTGGTTTGGTCTTTTTCTCTTTTTGTAACCAAGGTAATGGCTGGGAGTAATGAGGAGCAAGGTAATGAATTTGGGAGTGTTGTTTTCCTTTCTATTTCATTAAAAAGTTTGAAAAGTAGTGGTATTAACTGTTCTTTAAAAGTTTTGTAGAATTCAGCAGTAAAGCCATCAGGTCCAGGGTTTTTCTTTGTTGGTAGTTTTATAAAATTACATTTTCATTTTCACAGATTGATATTGGGGTGTTTAACATTTCTATATCTTCTTCGTTCAACTTTGGAAGTTCAATGTGTCTAGAAATCTATCCATTTCTTCTACATTTTATATCTTATTGGAGTACAGATTTTCTTTTTTTTTTTTTAAGGTTTTTTTGAGACAGGGTTTCACTTTGTAGTTCAGGCTGGCCCTGAGCTCAGCCTCCAACTCACATCACAGCAATCCTCCTTGCCTCTGCCTCCCGAGTGCTAGGATTACAGCTGTGAGCCACCACGCCTGGCACTGTGGTATGTGGTACTGGTTGCTGCTGGGTGTGACTCTCCATGCCCAGTATTATATGTGGTTACTGGGGATCGAACCCGGGCCCTTGCACTTGCAAGACAGGCACCGGAACCACTGAGCTAAATCCCTGGCCCTGGAGTACAGATTTTCAAAGTAGGTGTTTATTATCCTCTGGACTTAAGCTGTATCTGTGGTGAATTCCCCCTTTTCATTCCTAATAGCATGGATGTAAGTCTTTTCCTTCCTTTGTTTGATAAAGTTGGCTAAGGGTCTGTCAATTTTGTTTATGCTTTCAAAAAACCAACTCTGATTTGTTGATTTTTAAAAATATCATTATCTTAGTCTACATTGGATTAATTTCTGTTCTAATTCTTATAATTTCTTGCCTTGTATGAGCTTTGGGTTTGTCTTGCTTCTCTTTTTCTCGTATTTTGAGATTCAACATTAGGTTGTTTATTTGAGCTTGCTCTATTTTCCTGGTGTTCACCGCTATGAATTTCCATTGTGTCCCATAAATTCCTGTAATGTGTAATGGGGTTATCATTTAATTGTAAAAACTCTTCAATTTCTTCTTTATTTTCTTCTGTGACCTATTTGTTGTTCAACAGTGTTATTCAATTTCCATGTATTTGTGAGGATCTTGGAATTTCTTTTGCTTTTCAGCTCAAATTTCAAGGCACTACTATTATCTGAAAGTATATAGGGGATAGTTTCAATTCTTTGCATTTACTTAAACATGTTTTATGAACTAATATGTTGTCTATTTTGTAGAATGACCCATGGGCAGCTGAGAAGATTGTATATTATGACTTTTTGGGGGTGAAATACTCTATGCATTGATTAAGTCCATTTGCTCAAAGGTTTGGCTCAGTTCAAGTATTTCATTATTGATTTTTTTTTGTCCAGTCAAATCTGTCTAGTTGTGACAGCAGGGTATTGAAGTCTCCTACTATTATTGTATTAGTGCTTATCTGGCTTTTCATATCCATTAATGTTTGTTTTATATAGTTGGGTGCACTGGAGTTTGGTGCATAAATATTTATGAATGTCATCTCTTTCTCTTGGATTGTTCCCTGTACAAGTGTGTAGTATCATTCTTTGTCTCTCTTAATCAGTTTTGGTTTGAAATCTATTTTGTGTGAAAACAGGATAGCCACTCCTGCTTTTCTGCCGTTTCCTGTTGCATTTTTCCACCATTTTACTTTCAGTGCATGGCTTTCTGACTTAGGTGTATTTCTTGTATGTAGTGTATTGTTGGATGTTGTTTCTTAATCCATTCTGCTAATGTGTCTTTTAATTGGTGCAGTAAGGCCACTGACATTAATGGTTATGACTGCTATGGACTGACTGAGAGGTGTCATGATGTATTTCTGTTCTTGGCACTTTTATTCTTTGCTTTTGCCCCTTTCCATTCAGTTTCTTCCCTTGTCCCATAGATTCACTCTGCTTGGTCTCATGAGTTGGTGACCTTCATTTATTTTTGTAAGATATTCTTTAGAATATTTTTGAGTGCACGTTTTGTATTTGTGAAGTTTTTCAGGTATTCTTTGTTATGGAATTATCTTATTTCCCTGTCAATTTTAAAAGATAGCTTTATAGGATACATCAATCTAGATTGTTCCAATCTAGATTGGAGGTTGTTTTCTTGCAAGCCTTCAAACACTTCACGCTGTGCTCTCCTTTTATGTTAAATGCTTGGGATGAAAAGTCTGCTGTGATCCTGATGGGCTTCCCTTTGCATGTAGTGTTTTTTTTTTTTTTTTTTTTTTTTTTTTTTTTTTTTTTTTTTTTTTTTTTTTTTTTTTTTTTTTTTTTTGTCTTTTCTCTAACTGCTTTCAGTATTTCATTCTTTTGTTGGATATCTGGAACCTTGATAATTACATGCCAAGGTGTAGATTTTTTTTATATCATGTCCACTTAGAGTCTTATATGCCTTATTTATCTCTTTATGTCCAATTGTTTTTTTTCCTGTGAAGTTTTCTGCCATTATATCTATGAACAATTCTGTTGTCTTTTGCACTGTCTCTTGCTTCTTCAGTGACTCCAATCAGTCTTATGTTATTCTTTTTTGTATAACCTAGGAGCTGTTGGATTAATTTCTCATGGTGCTTTGCCATTTTCCATAAATTATGTCTTTCCTGTTCACTGGCTGCAATCCTGTCTTCTAGGACTGAAATTCAGTTCTTAGCTTCATTCATCCTATTTCATAAACCATTGTTCTCATTTTTAATCACCTCAATCTCTGTTTTAAATGGTTTAACAGGTTCCATTGCTTTTGTTATCTAAGATTCCACCATGTCCCTGAACTCTTGGATAGACTTATTCATCATCTCATTCACTATGGGCAGTATCTGTTTTCATCTCAGAGATTATTTCTGATTTCCATTTTAATACATCTGCTTTTGTTACCAGCCCAGAGAATACTTGTGATTGACCTTCAGTTGGCTCCATTTCCCTTTACCCTGGATTCCCTTGTGGTTGTGATCTTTGTGGATGGGTTTTTAAATTATTTTCTCATTTCTATTCCTTTGCTATTACTGATGTTATTAATTTAATTCCTTGCCTGCTGTCCTGGCAATGTTTTTGGCAAGTTTCTTTCTTCCTAGTATTTGAATCTCTTAGGAGATGGCGACTTCCTGAGTTGTCCTCCTTGGACTTGTAATGGCCTTTAAGTATTCTCAGTTGCGGCACACCATGGGAGGTATTTCAACAGAACAATCATATTATCTTTACTGACATAATACAATCAGTATCATTGGCAGTATAAAACACAGCACAGGAAATAAGCATTGGCAACTGTTATCCTGGTATCTTTAATCTCACGAGTTATATCTAAGACCATATGCCTAAATTTAGAATCAATCAGACATGTGTTACAACATACAGGTCCTTATATAGCGGCACTAACCTTTGAGAATAAAAGTTTACTGGGTAGTTGGGGAAGTAAGGAGATAGAAGGAGAGTGAAAGATTAGAAACAGGCTTAAAAGATCAATAAAGATAATATAGATCTCAAGAAACTTATAGATGCTAGTGAAGAACAGAGGAAAAAGGGACAAATATAAGACAGAGCTGACTAAGAACTGCAGGACCACTAAAGGCTTTGCATACCCTCCTATAATAATACAGAAAGAAGATAAATTACGGAAGACTGAAACTCTTTTACTTATACGTGTTGATTCTGACTGGAAGATAGGAGAGGATGAAGGAACAAGAGCAGAATGTGGGTACCTAGTATCAGCAGGTAGAAAGGAGATGATTTTCCGTTTTTTCTAAAAATGAGAGTGGTTGAGAAAAGAAGCCTGAAGTTGGACAGGTTCAGCAACAGCAGAATGAAGAAAAGATGAAGAAAAGAAAGTGAGGTCAGAGGAAAGAAAGAGAAAGGATAACAACAGCAGCAACAATAAGAACAACAGCAGCAACAATAACAGAAAGCTAAGAGCATTGTCAAAATGGCCCTTCACAATGTGGATATACTGTCTCCTGTAAACAGTATGGGCAATAGTGTGCATATCGAAGTTGATTAGTCATAGGAAAACAATCTTCATCTTTTCTAGGTTGTGAGTAAAATGCCTGAGTCTAGCTCAAAGAAGTTCTATAGGCTTGAACACTGCAATAGTCCAGAATCTTGCATAAGGAACTGACTCAACCAACTCACTGATGGCTGTAGTTGACAGGATTTCTTCACTTTTCTAGTGAGTGTTGTTTTTTTCGGTGTGGTGGACTGGGCAGAGAAATGTACTGAAAGCCTCTATATTCCAACACTGCTGCTGTACTTATTCCGAGTTGACAGACAAGTAGGAGGTGCCCCTGAAGGCTTTTCTCTCTGCAACAGTCATGTCCAGTGTGGCCTACAAGGAAATGGAGATTCCATGGCCTTATGGTTTCTCCCTGGTCACAGGGAAGTGGGGTTCCTGCACCTCAGTCTCTGTGGCACTTCTACCAGCAGGACTACACAGAGAGCACAGCATGCACCCTTCTGGTCTGGTCCTGGACACAAAAAATCTGCCAGAAGAACCCTGGTGAATGGGACCTGATCCCTTTCTAACTGGGCTCTTGCACCCCAATTTCTGTGCCACTTCTGCTGACCAGTCCACACAGAGTCAGGGTCCCACTTTTTAGTTCAGGCTGGCCCCAAACTCACTATGTAGCCCAAGCCAGCCTCGAACTCACAGCAATCCTCTTACCTCTGCCTCTCAAGTACTGGGATTATAGGCCTGAGCCACTAAACCCTACATTGTAGTATGTGGTACTGAGGATAGAACTTGGGACCATGTGCTTGCTAGGCAGACAGCAGAACCACTGAGCTAAATCTCTGGCCCAGTTTTAGATGTTTTTGACTTTAGATTACTTATGAGCAACCCTCTAGGCAGCTGAATGCGTGGCTTTTGACCTCAAGAAAAATGTCCGTGCTAGAAAGAGTTCTTTTTTCTATTCTTACTCTCTAAATCCTAATTAGGCAGTGTATCTATTCCAAAAACTATAATTACCACAAATAATCTGGTAACAGAACTTCATGCTTTTAGCTCACATCAGACTATGAGTTACAGATATATATTTAAATGCTATTTCACATCTCTGGAAGTCTCAGAGGCATTATTATTTTTCTTATTCCTATTCTTATTCTCTCTCCAATTCTTTCCTTTTTGTCAATGGTTATGTGCCTCTTCCCTGTCAACTGTTAAAGTGAACCTTGTGAGTTATCTTCCTTGACAAACTCTCATCTCCTCCTCTCCCCTATCCAATCTTGCAGAAGAGCTTGGGTATTAGTTGCTAAATAACTCTAATGTGTCCAGTTTCTTCTGTTTCTACTTCTACCAAAGTCCTCCTTGGCCCATCTCATGTCTCTGATTTATGTTTCATCTGCATTTATTCATGCATGTTCTCTCTTTGCTTCTTCTTCCCCTCCTGTTTCCCTCCTTCATTCCTTCCTTTCCTTCCTTCCTTCCATCTTTCCCTCCCTCCCAGAATCCATTCTCAACAATGGAAGATGTTCTTAAAAAAAAAAAAAAAGCATGCCAATGTCACTTTTCTGGTAGAATCTTTCAGGTTTTTCATTGTTCCTAAGGTCTTGTACAGTTTTGAATTTATATTAAGTAGAAGTGGGCTTCTATACCTATAGATCACATAAGTGAATTCAACCAAATGTGGATTGAAAATATTTGAGAAAACTACACTTGTCCTGAAAATGTATAGTCTTTTCCCTTGTCATTATTCCTTAAGCGATACAGTATAAGAATTATTTGTATAGAATTAAATTATATTAGGTAATAGTAAAGTGTGTGTGTGTGTGTGTGTGTGTGTGTGTGTGTGTGTGTGTGTGTGTGTATTTGTGCAGGTTATATGTAAATCCTATGCCATTTGAAACAAGGGACTTGGATTTCATGGATTTTGGCATCCATAGGAAGTTCTGAAACCAATTCTTGATGGATACTACAAGATACTGTACAATTGTGTCCTTTGTCTCTCCAACCTTATCTCCTGAACTTTCCTCCAGAACACACCACTGCAATTTAGACAGTAGTAGCATTATGTTCTCTTGGATTCCTCACAATTAGAGCCTTCAGACATTGTTCTCTTTGGAATGTTAATCTCATCACTTTCTTAGACTCAGCTTAAACATCACTTATTCAGAAAGCTATTCCTTATCCTTAGCCACTACTGTGAAGCATTTATTCAGTGTGTTGCATATTTGGTCCCTTCTAATGGAGGGTGATGGCTACCAATTTTGGGAATTCTTGGTGGTATTTCTCTCTTTTTTTTGGTATTATGTATTGTGCACCTTTCTAGAAATTACAAGTAAAAACTTATACACCTGTGATAGTCTGACATATGCATACATTGCAGAATGGCTAAATGAAACTAAGTAATATAATCATTTTTCTGTTCCAAGAGCCCTTACAGTACACAATGTATATATTTAAAATTGTGAAATAGGTACATTTTATATACATATCATGATTGCACTCAGCATCGACAATTTGTACCAGTGTATGAAATAACTTAATTTTCATTTTTTCCCATTCTTCTACCTACCCTCCAATCCCCTACTCCCTGTACACATAAGCTTTGTTTCTCTTTTTTTTATTATCATCACAATTTTTCTTTCCCCTTGTTACTTGTCCCTATCCCCAATTCCCTTTGAATATTTTCTATTATATATCTATCAAACATTCTAGAACTCATTTACATTTTCAGTTTCTCATATCAGAGAAAAGATATGGTATTTACATATCTGGGCAATATATTTTAAGTATAGTTTTCACAATGGACAACCAACTTTTTGAACTTACTCCTCTGGTCTAACTGGAATTTGCCATTTTTATTAGTCTTCTTCTCAGCCTTTAGCTTTTGGTAACTGTCATTTCAGTCTCTATTCTCATGAGCTATACTTTTTAAGATTCCACATATGAGGGAGGCCATGTGGTATTTGTCTTTCTATGCCTAGCTTATTTTGTTGAACTCAGCATTTCAACTTACCTTTCTTTCATTATCATATTTGGAATGAACACCCAAAATATCCCAAATATCAGCATGAGGAAATTTATTGTGGAGAATACTTTTCACATTTTCCACAGAGAGCATATTTTGACCCTTTGCTTTTTGATACATCTGTGGAAATAAAGATAAAATATTTTTTCTTTTTATAGCAATTTTTCTTCTCTTAAAATATAGTTGTAAAATAATATATTTTATAGCCTGTAAGATCTAACCATACAAAATATATGATAATTTAAAACAATATTACTTTCTAATATTTTAAAATTACTGTTTTCTAAAGTCTTAAAATATAAAAAATTTGTTGTATTTGTTTTGATCAAAACAAACAGTTTTGCTTTCAAACTAGACACGCAATATTAGTAAATATGTGCTTTATTTGGCAGTCACTCAGGCACAGCACTTCTTTATGTACTATGCTGAGTATAAGGCAGATGTCATTTCAACCAGTTGATTCTTGTTGCATGAGATACACTTATACATCTGATTATTTGTTTTATGTCAGCTACTTTTTGCACACTTTTAAAATTTAGAACATTGTATTTGCTTTTGACATTTGTTTCCAGTGAAACGTAGTAAGTACTAGTTATTTTCTTTTATTATTTTGTGTTTATTTTATTCATGAAAAATAACCTATAATTTTGCTATAATCTACAAAAACTTCTAAGGTTAAGTATATAAGATATCAGTTTTAAACTTCTCCAGAACTCAATAATATTCTTTTACAAAAGAGACATATTTGAGATGCTAAGACTGAGTAGGACGTGCCAAAAGATATGCAAAAGAAAAACTAAAACAGGGAGAAATGTTTGCATTTCAGAGAAGTCTATAGTTCTAAATGGAAAAACAAAAAAAAATTCTCCTTATTGTCAGATACTCATAATACAGAAATGATAGATTTTAAATGATAAATGAAACTAAGAAAATGCCAATGCTGGTCAATGATTATAATAATTCTATGGGCAGTATTGAGATAACTAACATCTAACCAACTATCCTATAGTCAAGCAAAGAAAAATATTACTGTGCAATTTAATGTGGATTCAACAATATGGAACTCATTTGCTATTTATTCAAAATATGGGTTCAAAAAACCATTTACATTTTATATTAGGTCTAACAGATCAAATAATTGAAAAATACAGGATCGCAAAATGCCATCCAGAATGCCCATCACCAACATCCTTATTGGATGTCTCACATTATATTGGAACTGTACCACTCACAGGAAAAAAGGAAAGGTTAAGAAAGACAGTAATGCAAAAAGAATTCAGAAACTAGATACTACTATCCAGACTGTAAAATTGCATTGTGTATAGAATGTTTTAAGATAAACCATACACAGAAGCAGTACTGAATGCATTTGATAAAACTGTCATTTTTATATTTCCTTTTTTTTTTTTTGCAGTACTAGGCATCGAACTTAGGCCCTTCTGCTTTCAAGGTAGGCATAGTACCACTTGAGCTAAATCCCTGGCCCGGTATTTCTTGTCATCTTACAGAAATTTTAAAATGCAATTTTGGGTCATGTGGTAATTAAATAACTTGACTGGTAAGTAGTTAAAAAGGTGTATGTGATTTTTCAGAGGAAGAAGTAAAGACAACAAAGAAACATATGAAGAAATGTTAAACATCACTGGTCATTCGAGAGATACAGATAAAAACACTGAGATTTCAACTCAGTCCACAAAGAATAGCTGCTATCACAAAATCAATCAACAACAATGGCAGGATAGTGTGGAGAAAGGAACCCTTCTCTACTGTTGGTAGGAATGTAGGCTGGTGTAACCACTATACAAATCAGTATGGAGATTCCTTAAAAAACTAGGACTCAAAGATCCATTTGATCTGACTATTCCTCTGCTACGTATATATATAAAAGAATTAAAAGAATCATACCACAACAATACATGTACAGCCATGTTTATAGCAGCTCAGTTTGTGATAGCTAAATCTTGGAAATAGCCCAAATATCCAGCAATGGGGGAATGGATGAAGAAGATGTGATTTTTCTATAAAATGGGATTTTACTCAGTCATAAAGAATCATAATTTGAGTCATTTATATTCAAATGGATGTACCTTGAGAATATACTCATAAGTAAAATAAACAAGACACACATGTGTGAGTATCATATCTTTTCTTTAATATGAAAAACCGAAGGCATAAATGAATACCAAAATGTATGATAAGTAATATGAAATAGGAAAAAAACATGCAAAAGGAAAAAGGTGAATAGGGGAAAATGAAGGGAAAGAAAAAACAACAGTTTAAAAAAAGGAAACAAAGCTTAAGTATATAGAGGATGGAGGTTGTAGGGAGGGGAAGGGAAGGGCAAAATGAGAATTGAGATGTGTCATGTACAGGTACAAATTCTCAATGTTAAATGTGATCATACTGTATATATAAAATGTCTCAATAAAATCAATTTTAAAAAGGTATATGTGAGTTATTTTTAAACAAACAACTTTAGGCATGCTTCATTTTCATTTCTGACTGTACTTTGGCAAATATCTTGACTACATTTTCTCTGTACCTACAATCTTTTCCTAATCTCATATGTTCAAATCACACTTACAGAATACATGCTGCTACTTTTTTCTTATTTATCCCTTTTATAAGGTGGTTATAGTTCTTCTACTATGGCTTCAGTACCTTTTTAGACACAGATGAAGAGTACCAGCTTTGCTCTAGGAGGATGGCAAATGGGAGTATGACGATTAAGCTAAGAAGTGAATATGAGCACTAATCTGATGTCAAGATACTCTTCAGAAGGCAGGAAGAATATTCTTTTTAATAGGAATAATAGTAAATGTAAATGCCATGAGATAAGCATTTTGATTTATCATTAATTTTAGGTCTTTTCCATTATTATTGCCAGAGCCCAAGTTCATATTACAGCTGATAGGATCATCATTTTATATTCCTCATAGGAAAGAATCAATATCCTTTACATTCCCTTGTCAGTGTGAACTTTGTAATCTATTCCTTTAAGAGGCAAAGATAGGAACAATAGTTATACTGACAGGGTGAGTTTTTTGAGTTTCTGAGTTTAGGGGCAAATTTTTATATTAAAGTAGAAAATGAATTCATTTTCAAAAAATGAAAAGTTCTGCTTTGTATAAAATATAAAGATTAAAAATGAGATTTGAAATAAAGCAAAAGTTAAATATGGAAATTCAATGATATTAGTAATTTTTACTCATTACAAACTTTTAAAATGCTAGATACTTCTATAAAATGATATTGCCAGAATATCTTTTTTTAAAAAAAATTATCATTATTGGTACATTACATATACGCATCATGATTGCACTCCATAATGGGCATTTGTACCAGTATAAGACACAACTTAATTCTCATTTTTTTCCCATAGCCCTACTCACTCTACCACCCCCCTATATACATAAAATTTGTTTCCTTACTTTGTTGTTACAATCTCATTATTTTTCTCCCTTAACCCTATTTTACTTTAAGCATTTTCTATTTCACAATATATAACATACAATTCTAGAACTCATTTACATCTTTATTTTCTCATAGCAGAGAAAAGATGTGATATTTACCTATCTGTGCCCTATTTATTTCACTTATGAGGATTTCCTCAAGGTATGTCCATTTAAGTAGAAATGATTCAAACTTATCATTTTTTATGGCAGAGTAATACTCCATTCTGTAGAAGAACCACAGCTTTTTTATCCAGTCTCCAGTTGATGATCACTTGGGTTGTTTCCAAGATGTAGCAATCACAAATTGGGCTGCTATAAACATGGGTGCACATATGTCACTGTGATAAGAGTCTTTTAATTCTTTTGTGTATATACCTAGCAGGGCAATGGCTGGGTCATATGGGACCTCCATGCCAGAATATCTTATATAAGGTTTTTAAACATAAATCAATTTTAATCATTTAATAAATTATTATATAACATGGTAAGAAAAGAAGACATATGTAACACATGTGGGTCATTAATAATAAACAATTTCAACACAAAAATAATTTAACATAAGAAATGGACAACCAATATTACTAAGTACAATCTTCCTATCAATTCCATTTCCTTGTGTTCTCTATAAAACCATTTTCTTGAATATTTATGATTTTCTTTCAAATTGTAGAGTTTTGTATGAATGCATCTCATACATTATGCTAGTTTCACTGGCTTTTGAGATTTAAAAAGTATGGCAATATGTTAAATCTTTTATGATTTTAATGTTTCTGTTATAATCATGCTTGTCTATTGTATTTCACTGTAAATATACCAAATTTTCTTTTTTCTTTTTTTTTGCTCTGGGTATATAGTTAGATTATCTACAGTTTATTCTAGAAGATTCTAAGAACTCTCCCCTAATGAACAATTGCACAAGAAATTTTCTTATGGTGTGTTGGTGTGTGCATGTGGGAATATACAAATTTAACTTCAAAGTTGGACATGTTTTTCTATGTAGTTATGCCAATTTACATTGCTGTAGGCAGAGTAGCAATGTGAAGAGATCTTCTTACTGTACATTTTCATTAACACACTACCAAATTTCTTAATTATTGCTAAATTACAGATCATAAAATAATCTCATGGCAGTAATCATTATATCTATTTTCCCAATTTCTAAGAAAAGATCTTATTTATTTCCCATTAACTGCAATAAATACTACCACCAATTTCATTAAATTTTTGTCATTAATATAGTCTCTTCTATTTAAAATCTTTTGGACATTCCATTCATTGAGTTGTTCACATTTTTCATTTTGATTCATGAAATCTACAAAATACAAAGACATGATTGCATATATTGAAAATACTGCTCTTATCTAGAACTCAGGTTCTTCAGCTTCTTTATGACATCTTTTATAAACAGTGATTTTCATCTGTTGTATAGTTAAATTTGTCAATTTTTCCCTTCAGACTTAGTTTTTAGTTTTTAGAGTTCTTAGAGTCTTCTAGAATAAACTGTAGATAATCTAATTATATACCCAGAGCAAAAAAAAAAAAAAAAAAAAAAAAGAAAATTTGGTATATTTACAGTGAAATGCAATATACAAGCATGATTATAACAGAAACATATTAAAATCATAAAAGATTTAACATATTGCCATACTTTTAAAGTATGCCATACTATTAAAGTCATAATCAAGAAATATTAGAAGTTTTAAGGTTTTGTTCTTCATACATGTTTTTAAGTTACCATAAATGATTTCCTATATGAAAGGTGTCAGGGTATATATGCCTTGGACGGCTGTCCAGCCACCAGTAGTTAAAAACCATAAAATGGAGCATTACTCTGCCATAAAGGATTATAAGTTTGAGTCTTTTATACTCATATGGATGTACCTTGAGGACATACTCATAAGTGAAATAAATAGGTCACAGATGTGTAAATGCCGTATCTTTTCTCTGGTATGAGAAACTGAAAATGTAAATGACTTTTAGACTCTAGTCATGTTAGATACTGTGATAATATTCAAAGCGAAATTGGGGTAGGGGTAAGTAATGAGAGGAAAGAAAAAAATGGTAATAAAAATAAAGGGAAACAAAGCTTATATATAGGAGGTGGAGGATTGTAGGATGGGTAGGAGAATGGGAAAAATGAGAATTAAATTGTGTCATATACTGGTACAAATTCTCAATGTTGTGAATATGATGT
>PVIR01033385.1:0-17933 GCA_004026965.1 Petromus typicus | reverse complement strand
TACCAGTATAAGACACAACTTAATTCTCATTTTTTCCCATAGCCCTACCCACCCTACCACCCCCCCCATATACATAAAATTTGTTTCCTTACTTTTTTGTTACAATCTCAACATTGTCCCCTTTCACCTTATTTTACATTGAGCATTTTCTATTTCACAATATATAACATACAATGCTAGGACTCATTTACATCTTCATGCTCTACCTTTTTAATAGCTAAGTTGCAGCTCTTGATTATAAATGCTACTTAATGGGAAATTACATATATATAACATATATATGAACATACATATAGATAGATAGATGAACATTATCTATCTATCTATCTATCTATCTATCTGTATGACAGATTTGTTTTTCTTCATTAAATAAAGTCACATGAGTGCTTTTCATTTAGGAAAATAAAGCTAAATATAAATATATCATAGATATATTCCACATAAAATCTAATGTATCCAAACTAATTAAATTAAATTTCTTAGCTAAGTCTGAACTGCAAAAGGCCATCCAGGCTTTGTGATGTAAGGGAAGCAGCAATAATGAAATGCAAGGTCCTTATATTGTATTATAGTTTAAAATATCTTTTCCAAATTGAATAAAATGTAAATCACCTTATTTATATAAACTCAAAAATTCCTTCCTTCTTTTTCTTCCTCCCTCACTCCTTCCCTCTACTATGTCCTGAAAAATTTAGTCTAAAAGCTAAATTATTTGAAACTGAGCAAGGTTGGTTAGCAGCTACAGTAGCACTTGATTGGCATGGGGTAGCAAATCTCAAAAGGAGTGAAGGGGAATGAATAGAAGTGGACTGTTGAACCCAAGAAGGGTAGAGACTTGTTTGTGACGTTGGAATCCAAGACTGATCAAAAAGAAATCTTCATCTGGGTTAACTTGGATGTGTTCTGGTGGTGGCAGTGTAGATATCACAGCCTAAGTATATTAAGGAAAATGGTTGTTCCTGGTTCAGTACAGGTGGGAAGCAGGTAAAAAGTCATCCATGGTAAGAAGTTATTATGCTTTGAATAAAATATGAATCATGAATTCAGACTGATGCATAAAGATAAAAATATGACACATGTTAAAGATGGGTGTTTTATAGGAATTATTCTGGAACATAAAAGTAACTCACTCATTTGAAGAAATAAATAAATGAGGAAGAGAAAAATTTTACTTCCATTAGAATATATATTAATAAATATATATGAAATTAAAATATCATCTCAGCAAACTTTCGAGTAGTAATGCAAGTTATTAATGAATGCTTAAACTAGTAAGTGAAAGGATGATAAAGAAAAGAATATTAACTTAGTTGCAAAATCCTGTCCTACAAAATATATCTATTACAAAGAGGGAAAGAGGGACATTTCATTAGAAAAATCCAGAAAACATCACCCTAGTCATTATCACTGTTAACATAACTAATAATAGGATCAATAAAAATAATGTATCTCCCGAGAAGGTACAGTAAACACTCGGTATTACTTCTATGACCTGTTAAAGTGCACAAGCCAAATCCAATCATGAAGAAACCTTAGAGGAATCCAAACTGAAAGACATTTTATAAAATAACTGACCTGTAGTGTCCAAAAGCTCTGAAGGTATGAAAACAGAAAAGAATAAGAAATCATTTCAGATTGAAGGAATCTAAAGAGACTGAAAGGTAAGTGTGACATGATCTTAAATTGAATTTCTTTACTGTAAGACACTTTATTGGGGAAGCTATTAAAACTCAGGCTAGATCTTTGGATTACCTAGTACTGATGTATCTATTTTTGAAATTTTTTGTGTCATCTTAAAATTATTTAAAACTACTCACACAATCTTATGACTATATAGCTATGGCTTTTCTGTGAGCTCAGAAAGATCCTGAAGTGGTAGAGGTCTTTACCATAAGCTTCATGATAAAACGGTTTCTAGGAGAATATTCGCGCATTCCCAGAAATGAAAACACTAACTAAATTAGTATGTGAGTTGTGCCAGCATACATGCGCAGAATTATGTTTCTAGTATTGTGCTTGGGTCATTTCTTTTTAACTGTCTTCAGTTACTGCAGTCGTGATCTGTCTCAGCCTATGGATTTTGCAGTGCAAATAATGGTAGTTAACCGTCCTGATCTGAAATGATATTTATAGTGTTTTTCAAATTTAAGAGATTTTCATCAATCACTATTTATCTGATAGTTTGCTACCCCTTAACTTTTCCAAGATCACTTAAAGGTGCCTTGAGCTTCCTTAGAGACTACATTTTAAGTCCAACTAGTATTTTCTCTCTTTCTACTCCTCTTTCTTATTACTAAAATGATATCTAATACCCACAACTTTCAGGAGGAAAGGTCTATTTTAGCTCATAGTTTGTAGAGGTTTCAGACCATAATGGGCTGGCTCCAAGAAAGGTAGCATACCAGAAGGGCATGAAAGAGCTCATGGAAAAGTGGCAGGAAGCAGAGAGGGCTCAGGAGAGAAGAGAGGGAGATGTACCCTTCCAGGCCACGCCTTAGGGACCCACCTCTACCAATCAGGCTTCACCTCCTAGAATCTCATTTAGCTACAAACTCATCAAGGACTCATCCAGTGGTGACTATCATACTGCAAAGATCCAATTAGCTCCACAAAACCCACCTAGGAGCACAGGAGGCTTGGGGAAGACCTCTAGATGTAAGCTGTTTACTGTCAATCCAAGGACACAGTGTGCATACCTTTAGTTAGCTAACATAGATTGAAACTCTCTGGCAGATCATAAAAATAAATGACAGAAATATCCTAGTGGAATAAGCAGAATATACAGTTTAGGGAATCACATTAAAATCTTATTGGCCAAAAGCACTTGGCAGATTCTGGAGCAAGAGGCGGATGATCTATTCATAGCATACTACAATATATTATGAAAACAAAAATCACTAACCAACTCAGGGTCACATGGATGGCTCTGAGTGGATTTGACCCGGTGTGGCTGAGGAGCAGGGAACAGTGGAAGGTTGATTGAGGTCGGAGTACTGAGAACTTTGACTGGCACACTAAGCAGTTTAAATTTATTCTGTAAGAAATAGAGTGTTACTGTATTTGTTCCAGTAGATCAGTGTGCAAGGCAGAACTTGAAGGTAGTGTGAGGACTACTGAAGCAGAGAGACCAACAGGGAACTGTTTCAACATCCAAACAACATAAGATCTGATTGAAGGCGGAAGCAGTGGGAATTGAGTTAAAAGGAAAAGTCAGCTAGATGTGTTACAGACTAAATCATTGGAGATCAGCCTCTTCTTAAATAATATGTCAACAGATATGAGTAAATAATTATGTTTGGTCCTATCTCCAATGGCGTGGGGTAGTGGTAGAGAAGCACACATCACTGGCTCCCTGTATAACTTACCCAACCTACAGAGATTTCTGGTTGTCTCCCACTAGACTCTCTTCCTTGGTAACAAATCCCTGAACAAGCTGAAAATGACACTAATCAACTTCTTTCAGAACACAATCAGATATCTTGGCTGGGAAATCCATGAAGTCTCCTTACAAGGGCTCCCTGGAGTTGTTCTCACTGTTCTTTTCCTTAAACCTTCTGCCTAGAAAGCAAATGCATTGGCTGGATGGTGACATGGATGTCTCAAACCGACGAACAGGAAACATAGAGGAAATGTGCTTTCTTCTTCATGTCAAGGAGCTAGAACAACCATCCCAGCTGTCTACTTCCGGATTTCTTTCTATATTTTAAGCTACTGTTGAATTCCATCTTTGTTCATACTCCTGATTTTACACTGCAGTAATTCAATTCCTTTCAGTCTTTTGTAACAGAGCTGACTCTACTCGTCTGAGTAGACACCCACCTTTCTCAAAAACAGCCTTCTGATGCAAGAGAGGCAGGCTGTTTTGTTTATTGCCTCTTCACAATAAATGATTTTACAAAGTGTGTGCTATGTAATTTTGGCCAATGAGATGAGGGAAATCTTGGCTCCTGGGAAAGTTTTTCTTTACTTCTAAGAAGTTACACAATGAAGGAAACAGCCTCTTTCTTTTTCTGGTGGGCAATGGCCTGTCTGGCTGTGATGTCTGGAACTAGAGCAGCCACCTCCTGAGGATTAAGCTACTGGGCTGAAAATAGCAGGAAGTGAAAATAGAAAGAAGCTGGATCTTGCTTACTGTCATTTATCCTCTGATTTTACTAATCAAGGCACTGATCTATCTCAGAAATTCTCATTATGTAAAATAATACTTTCCTTATTATTCAAGCCAATTGAACTTGGGTTTTATGTTAGTTAGAATTTTTGTTTCATTTGCTTGTTTGTTAAGACTGTGTTTCAGGCTGGTCCTAAATATGTGGCCCAGGCTGGCCTCTAACTTGCCGCAATCCTCCTGCCACACCCTCTGAAATGGTGGGATTATAGATGTGTGCCACACCCCTATTTTATTAGTTAAAACTAAAAGTATACTATCAATATTTATTTGCACAAAAATGGAAAGACAAGTTTGTGGGGAGCTAGTAAGGGGAAGACGTTATTTCTAAAAGGTTGACTTTGATGATTCTTTATATCTAGAAGGAAACTGGAAATAGAGGTGAATAGAATATGGATATTTGGGAATAATTGAACTGTAGATGTCCCATTTTAGAAGAACCCAAGACACACAAGTTGATTATGGAAAAATGCCTAGGAAACTACTTAATTTAAAGAATGAATAAATGAAAAGTTAGAGAAAAGGATAGTCAAAGTGAGATAAGAGTAAGGAAGAAATCATGACAAGATAATGTTTTCAGAAAACCACAGAACAAAACTTCATGAAGGGGGAATTTCTTTGAAAAAGAGGCTAGGCGATTCCTCTGTGAAGATCATAATGTCCTTTGGGATTAGTTTTAGCAAACAGATGGCGCAAGGCCTTGTCTACAGTGGCCAGAGCAGAATGGATACATTGTCTGCCTTTGTGGTTCTCATCTTTGTAACTTTATTTTGGAGGAAAATTAACACATAGACATATAGCTCTGTGTTTGAATCTTTGGAGGCTACTTTCTTTTCTTTTCCTTTCCTTTTTTTTTTAGACAGAGTCTTGCTTTGTAGTTCAAGTTGGCCCTGAGCATACTATGTAGCCCACGACATCCTTGAACTCACAGAAATCCTCTTGCCTCTGCCTCACAAGTGCTGGTATTACAGGTGTGAGTCACCATACTTGGCACTGTGGTATGTGGTACTGAGTGCTAGTGGGTGTGGATCACCATGCTCCGGCATTGTTGTATGTGGTTACTGGGGAGTGAACTTGGGCTCTTGACTTGCAAGGCAGGTGCCGGAACCACTGAACTAAATTCTTGTCCCTGCGGCCTCTTTCTTAACAAGGATTTGAGTTACTGGTATGAGTCGCTCATGAACTATAATTAGTGTGAGCCACACTTTCCATGAATTATTTATAAGACAGAAAAGGAAAGTGACAACCTGAGGTGGGGATGGGGTAATGGAAAGTGTTTGTGTGGGGGATGATTCAAGCACGATTGGAAGGATATGGGAAAGACTGGAGAGAGGAGATATGAGAAGTGATACCTAGCAGTACAGAGCTTTGGAAAAAAGGGATTTAGAAGTGTTTCCAAAAGCTTAGAAATTGCCTATGACAGAAAAGAGATAAATAGTGAGAGTGTTTTAGGATTCTGTAATGATACATTATAGGCTGCATAGTTTATAAACCAAAATTTATTTCTCACATTTTAGAAAGTCAGGAAGCATAAGACCAAGGAAGCAGCAGATTTCTGCTCTAGTGAAGACATATTTCCTGACTCATAGACAGTGTCTCACTGCCGCATCCTCACCTGGAAAATGGCAAACAAGTTCCTTTGGGCCTATTTTATAAGGACACTAACTCCATTTATAAGGGTAGAGCCCTCACAATCAAATACTGAGGGTTAGAATTTCAACACGTGAAGTTGAGGAGCTATAAATGTTGAGACCCGAGCAGAGGGTGAAGTTCTGTAGCCTACATGACTTGCAGCTAGGCCTTATGCACATTTTTATGTGCTTTTCTTTCTGCTTTCTCTAAAATGTACCAATAAACACCATTTATTTTAAAAAGTAGAAAACCATTCTTTCAATAAGTTAAATCTTTTGCAATTGAGCAGGCTACATCTGGAGTATTTAAATTTTTGGACATTTTAAACAGAAGCTGACAAAAACCTTACAAGAAGTGCAGGCAGCATTGATACAATAGATAAAACCAGGTCAGTCCATGTTCTCTTCCAACTCTGAGACTGTTTCTGGAAATACATCAAGAAATGAGCTTTCAGGGGGAAGAGTGAAGGACAAGTGGAAGACAGAGCTGAATGAATAGGAACCATGATAGCATGAGAATATAACAATATGATGAAATAAAAAGTAAGTGTGGTATTTAAAATAAATGTTGTCTTCTATATAATTTTTGCTTTCTGTTGGCTCAATATTTCTCTAACTCCCAGCTAAATGATGTTGCTACAGTGTGATGTAAATGCCAAGTCAAATTCTGAAATCATCTCAGGCCATGTCTATACTTCAGTTTTGTACTGAAGAGAACTTGCAGTTTTTCACTGAGACCAATGCCAGTGTTTTCAAGATGAGTGAAGTTTTGCATAAGGTGCAAAAAAGATAATCAAATTTTGTTGACTTTTAAAATTTCAGCTTTTTGTGCTCAGGGATGACAGGAAAATTGTCAGCAGCCAGTGTATTAAATCATGGCAGAGATGAGATTGTTTTGGTGTAATTTTTTTCTCAAACATAAAGGAATCTATTTAATGATCGGAGATGATTAATGTGTTGTTTTTTCCATGAGTGAAGTGTTCATGGTTGATGATTGGTGAGTAAAAGGCTAAATGCAGAAAGGAATGAAGACAAAAGAGGTGCTGTGCTCATTGTACAAGACAGAACTGTTGAATGCTACTAATTATATTAATTAAGTTACATGAATAATGTTTTGGGAAAGGAGGCTGATTCATATCAATAGTGATGAATTTGAATTACATAACCATCTCTTTTAGGAATTCTATGGACTTCATAGATACTTTTTTAACTAAATACTTATCTTAAACTATCAACTCTGGTTCATAATAGAAAAATACATGGGGTGAGCAGCTGATGTGCTAGTCACCTCAAAAATGGCTTTTAGAAACCAACTTGAGAACACAGTTCAAACAACATCTAATCTTTCAAAAGTCAATTTTGTACCTCAAACTTTTTTCAGAAAGGATCCTACTGCTGGAAGAATATCAAACATTTGGCTAAAAGGAATGTGATAGAAATGACTTCACAGTGCTCAATCGGCTGGAGGAGATGATTTCCTGGTGGAATGGCTTGTTGAAGTCCTGCTGAAAACACTTGGTCCAATTTCTTGCCCATCATTAATGGTGTGTAGCACAAGTACATAATGGGCTGAGTTGGAGTCAATCTATTTTATGCATCCGTGCTTGACATTGCAACAAGGGACCTAGACACTGTTATTAGGATGTGTTTCAAAGCCTCCAACATACTTTTCTATCTCAGTGGAATTCAAATATCCCCGGAATCCTTAAGGGGGCCATTGTGGAACTTCCTTGGAGCAAATGATTGTACCTTAGAACAACAAATCTAGTATGTTACCTTTTAGATTACATTCTGCTGTGAAGTGGTGGCTGAACCACAGAGGTTGAAATGGGATTAAAAGAGAAGCCAGTTAGAAAATAAGCTTGGAAAAACATGGCTGCAAAACTTGACTGACAGGCCAGAATGAAGAGCTCACAGTGTCTAAAATATTATTTGAAAAATATCTATAGCTTGGTAATGAAGCCAGGAGTTATTTCAGGTTATATATTTTTGATCTGAAGAAAGGTGATTTTATAGTATTATAGATTATATTCTTTGAAGGCAGGAATTATGTTAATGATACCTTTCTCTCTCTAAGCACTCTTGGTTCATGGTAAACAAAGTGAAGGTATGAATGGACGCTGGGAAGCCACTAATGTCCTTTAAATTGAGAAGGCACATGATTTAAAGGAATCTAGAAATGGTAAAGTACAACGCACCTAGGCAATAAGCTTGGGAAATCCCTTCTCTTTAACTTTACCAAGCATTGTGCTAGGAGTATCTCTCACCTAGATTCAAGCCACTGGTAACTGTCCTAATCCTGTAAGCCACTGTGGAATCTAAGGGAGCAGGAGAAAGCTACCAGGCAAACTGAGGAACTCGACTGACCAGGTTATGACTGGTCTTAAAATTACAGATAAGAAAACTGAATCGCAGAGGAATTTGTGATTTTCATGGGGTTACAATCTGTAAGGAGCCAAGCTGAGGCTGGAATTCAAATTTCCACATTTCTCCCCATGCTTTCTTGTTTCACCTTTATGAAACTCAGTAAGAGTAGTTGTTTCACAGGACTTGTTACCAATTAGTTTTTAATTGAAATCTTTATTGGTATATTACATATACATATCATGATTGCACACTACAATGAGAATTTGTACCAGTATATGACACAACTTAACTCTCATTTTTTCCCATAGCCCTACCCACCCTACCACCCCCCTATATACATAAACTTTGTTTCCTTTCTTTTTTGTTATAATCTCATTATTTTTCCCCTTCACCCTATTTCACTTTGAGTATTTTCTATTTCAAAATATATATCATACAATTCTAGAACTCATTTACATCTTTATTTTCTCATACCAGAGAAAAGGTGCAATATTTACCCATCTGTGACCTATTTATTTCACTTATGAGGATATTCTCAAGGACCAATGTTTTAACAAGGACAATATTATTATCCTCAGAAATCATGTATTTAGAGTCCATCTAGAGGTAGTTACAGTATAAATAAAAAGGAGATGACTTTGATAGATTTCAAAAATAAAAAGCTTATTATTTTGACATTAAACTAGAGGAGAGGCTTAGGAAGAAAAATGAGTGAAATAGAGAAGTTCCTGAGGGTCCTGATCATGACTAGTCAAGAAGATAATTTGGGCCTGATATTTCTACACAGCAATGATAAATATGATAATCTCTGTCACACAAGAGCCAGTAGAAGACAAGATAGAAGGCTAGAGACAAAAAGAAAAAAAAAAAAAAAAAAGAAGGAGATTATAGTGAAGAGCAACACTAGCAAAGAGGCCAGAGAGTTCTAGCTTAATAGATACTTCTCTCTTCTGATTTGGTAGCAAACTTGGGAATTTTAGCTGAGTATATTGCTATATAATTGAACACTACATTTCCTTGACTCCTTAGAAGTGTGTACGGCAATATACACTTTATATAATGATATTTGGGGATAAACAGCTTCTAAAACGACTCCCCCAAGTGTCTCTTCCTCTCTAGAGTCATCTTCTTGGGCAAATCTTTCCGACTGAGTTATTTTTAATAACCAGAATATGATCAAAGTGAGGGATGTTACTTCCAAGTCTAGGTTACTAAGAGACTCTGGCTTCCAATGTGGGTTTCTCTCTTTCCTGCTTTTGATGGGCGTGAATACATATTGTAATGTGCTCTACTGAGAGACCTATGCAATAAGAACTGATGGTCTCCAGCCACTAGCGAGTGAGGACCTGAGACTTTCCCACAGTTTCATGAATGATCTCTTATAGTAACCTCCCCAAGTGAGCTTTCAGTCACTGTCACACTTGCCTGCAGCCTTGAGAGAGACCCTGAATGAAGAGCATCCAGCTAAGATATGCACGTCTTCCTAACACACAAGAAACTGACATATAATAAATGCTTGTTGTTTTAAGCTGCAAGGTTTTGATGGTTTTGATGTAATTTATTACACAGTAGAAAATAACTTATGTAGATGCAAAAAAAAAAAAGTCCTGAGGCTATTCCAGAAGGTCTTTCTCAGGGAAGATTGCACAGCCATCATGGGCCATGCTGCCTGAACATGGCCGTATTGAGTGAAATTCCTGGTGATCTGGCATCAGTGAGTCAAGGACACCCTGTGGAGATGTCATAGTGATGAGCTGGAGGATCTTAGGCTCTTATATCATTTAATGCTCATTGTAATCTTCGTTATTAATTACCATACTGTGAGGATTCTCATTTTATGCTGAGATTTAGGAAATAACTTACTCGAAGCTCTAAAGGTAAGAATTAGAAGATTCCTATGTGAATCCAATCTACTTATAATTAGTGTCCATGTATTAACTCTTAGACTATAGTATTTCTTAATGCATGAAATATGCTAATAATCCCTTCGTTGATATTTAAGATCTTTCTAGTTTTTAGAAATAGTTCTGACACTATGCTCCTGAAGACTTATAGGAAATTCTTACTGGTCATGAACTGTTTACCTCTGGGCTTCTTAATTTAAACATTCCTGAAGTGGCTGGTGTTATCTTGTGTTTTCTGGTATACTGGACCAAATCTTATCTTGACTGGTATTTGTGGATGGTGATAGAAACAGTGATTCTACCACTGACAAAGAGTAATCAGCAAGCTGTAAGAGCTGGCGAACAGACACTGCAACTCTTGTAGGATGAATAGAAAATTCAGGGATCCATATTATAAGGAGAAAAGTAATGTATTACTGGGTGTTACTGTCAAGTATGGGTCTCACATTCTCTAGACAAAATTCTATGCAAGTTTTCTTCTCAAAAGTAGTGATACAAAATATCACTGGAGTTTGAGATCAACTTAAGTTCAGTTTCAAAATTTTCTATGCATGTCCATTTTATTAGATAAATATTTGTTAATCATCGACTTACTATGTTATTAGCACTTAAAATATTAGCATTTTATCACCATTGTTATTAATGTTATTATAGGTTTGTTGGGTAGACTATAATAATTAATATACAAATTCACCCATAAATGCTATGTAGAATTCTTATTTCTAACAGAAGAAATATTTTTTGAATATTGGCAAATATCTTTATATTTAGTTATTATATCTTTCATCTTTAATTCTATCAGGGGTTCAAGGAAAAATAAAACACCTTTCTTTAAGTGTATCTGGCATTAAATCAGCTATAACCAGGAAAGTACATTGTTGTCAAGCCTTGCTGGGAATTCTGTCTTCCAAAAGGCAGGGAAACCAGTGAAGGGAAAATGCTGCTTTAAATCTAATCATAGTATACACGAAAGAATTTGTTGAAAAAAATAGATACCCTATAACTTTGGCAGAATAAAATGATGTCTAATATTTTGTGATGGCAGTGGAGGGAAAAGCTGGACATATTCATCCTTGATTACATTTGCATGTGGTATTCTTTCAAATTATAAAATAGACATTCATTACAAAAGACTGCAGAAAATTACAAAGGAGAAAATAGTCATCTAGAGATAACACTATTAACATTTTGATGTACATCTTCCTTGCTTTTTAATATATGCATTATGTTTCTCTCGTTATTCAGGTAGTATTAGGCTTCACATAAAATTTTATATCCTACTTTCTTCCCTTGACAATACATCATGAACACTTTCCCGTTTTATTACCTGATCTACTGAGGCATAATTTTAATATTTACATGATACTCTAATAAAGGAAAAATACCGATAGTTAATTTTCATCAGCATTACGTGCTAGACACTAGAATGAGCGCATTCATTGATGGGTTATCTTGTTTAATGCTCATCACAATCTCCATATTAATTACTATACTAAGAGGATCCACATTTTATACAGAGATTTAGAAAATAACTTGTTTGAGGCTTTAAAGGTAAGACTTAGAAGATTCAAATATGAATTTAAACTACTTAAAATTAGTGTCTATGTTGTTAACAATTATATTATAATATTTCTTAATGTATGAATTTATTAAAGTGTGTTACAACAATTTCTATTGTTGAATATCTAAGGTATTTCCAATTTTTTGACTATTACAAGTAGTTCTGATGCTAGTAAATCTGACCATGTACTTTTACTCATATCCAGTGTAACTGTCATAAGATAAAGTTACAAAAACAAAATTGCTGGGTGGAAATGTTATGTGTAATTCAAAAATTTCATATAGTTAAAATATGTGTGCCAATTTGACAGAACATTCCTTTTATTATTTCAATTTCTGTTAAATTAATAATCATTGTGTTAATGATGTAAGGTGTTGTTGGTTTGTTTGTTTTTTGAGACAGGGTCTTGTTTTTGTAGTTCAGGCTGGCCCTGAGCTCACTATGTAGCCCAGGTAAGCCTTAAACTCGCAGCAATCCTCCTGCCTCTGCCTCCCAAGTGCTGAGATTACAGTTGTGAGCCACCACACTTGACAGTTGATGTAAGATGTTTATTGGTATTTAGATTTATTTTTTAAAAATCTGAGATATTTTGTTGTTTTTTCATTTTACCTAGTGATTTGCAAGAACTCTTTCTTATCAATTCAGTTTAGATTGCTACATCTTGGAAACAACCCAAATGTCCATCAACTGGAGACTGGATAAAAAAGCTGTGGTTCTTCTACAGAATGGAGTATTACTCTGCCATAAAAAATGATAAGTTTGAATCATTTCTACTTAAATGGACATACCTTGAGGATATCCTCATAAGTGAAATAAATAGGTCACAGATAGGTAAATATTGCATCTTTTCTCTAGTATGAGAAAATAAAGATGTAAATGAGTTCTAGAATTGTATGTTATATATTATGAAATAGAAAATACTCAAAGTGAAATAGGGTGAAGGAGAAAAGTAATGAGAACATTACAAAAAAGAAAGGAAACAAATTTTATGTATATAGGGGGGTGGTAGGGTGGGTAGGGCTATGGGAAAAAATGAGAATTAAACTGTGTCTTATACTGGTACAAATCCTCATTGTGGAGTGCAATTATGATGTGTATATGTAATGTACCAATAAAGATTTCAATTAAAAAAATTGAGTTTATTGGTATATTTAGGACCACATTGTGCTCCCATACCTAATTAGCAATTTGTACTTCTACAAAATATATCTTGATACTTATTTTTTAAGAATTCTTTCTATTCTAATCATAGTCGAATTTAATTGCGAATTTTATAGATTTTTTTGGTCTTCCACACTAATTGTGTCTTAGGGTATAGGTTTTTAAATTTGTTAATTTGCTGTTCTTTTATTCTTTTTTTTTCATTTTAATTTGCTGTGAAATTTAGGAAGTCTTTGTACTCTGAAATAAGCAAAACAACTCTATTTTTGACCAATTTCTAACAAATTTCTTTAGGAAATTAAATTAATTTATCAGCTAAGTGAACAGTATATAGTTAAGTATATGACCTGCAAATTAGACCATACTCAGCATTGTGCAGAAGATGACAATTGCTCTATTTTATGATCCTATTTTATTCTTTTCTTTTTCTGTTAGTGGTCATTGAAACATGATTAGGGCTATACCGTTGTTTAAAGATAGTCATTCTAACAGCTGTATTTGTTTCTGGGAAACAACATGGCATGTCTGGGAGGAATGCCTACAAAGCAGCTCTAGCTTTGTGCATTGAGAGCTATGTATTAATGAGTGACAGATCATGCTCCAAGCCAAATCACTTGCTCTATCTAGTAGGGTTGCCTTGAGAAGAAATAAATAATTTCTGTTGTTCATAAGCATTATGACATTCTGCTGGTATTATCTTTCATTCTTTCTGCTATCATTCTACATTGTCATACATGATACATTCAGTAGTACTGTAAACCAAAAATCACTGACTTCTTACTTCTACTACTTCCTTCTATTCTCTATCTTACTTTCTTTCTTATTGGTTAATCTCTTATTATTTTTCTTTTATAATTCATGATTCTTTATATTAAACATTTTCTGTTTCAGTTAATTTTGTTTCAGTCACCTGATTGAACCATGAATGCTAATTTCACAAAAACTTCATATAGTCTTCTTTTTATCTTTCCAAATGAATTTTAGAGTTAATAGATGAATCTCGAGAAAATCCTTTAAGATTTTATTAGACTCACATTAATGCGATACATTAATTTGCAAAAGCTGACATATTTTTCATATTGAATGTTTTCTTTGAGATAAAGAAATGTTCTTCAGAAAAAAAAATCATGTTTGTTGTTTAGAGCCTACAAATTTCTTGTTAATTCCTAGATAGTTTGGTGGCTGCTATCATGAATGTGATCTTTTTCTATTATATTTTCTGTGTAACTTAATTTGACTGCTTGTTGGTAGTTAAGCTCTGAGAATTGGCTTTCTATAGAACTCTATGATGTATGGATGAAGTAAGGCATTTAAGCGATCAATTCTGGCTTAGTATTGCAGTGGTGGATCTAGCCACTGCACATATAAGCTACAAACTCAAAACTTAAACTATTATCTCTGTTTTAGTTTAGTTTAAACTATTATCTCTGTTTATGTTTGCATAACAGACTCATTGATATTTCATAGCACAAAACAACCACTTGTGATTGCTCGTGGAACAGGAACTGGGGTACAACAGCTTCTGTCTATGCTTAATGTCTAGGGTTCAGATGGAGAACTCATAAGCTGGAGATTGACGTCTTCTGAGAGCTCTCTACTTCCCATTTCTGGTAATTGATGTTGGACACTGGCTGAAGGCCCACAGTTTTCTCCACATGTCATCCCATGTTAGGTATGGCTTCTTCACAGCATGATGGCTATTTTCCCAATGCAAGCCTTCAAGAAGGAAAAAGCTACGTCCAATATATGAACTACCTGTGTTATAGTTTAGACCTGGGGTGTACTTCCAAAGCCTTGTGTGTTTGAAAGGAAATTGAATCATGAGGGCACTATATTAATCTTTGGATTGGTCAATTGATGAGTTCATGGCTAAATGTGCTGTTAGGAGATAGGTGGGGCCTTGCAGAAGAGGCCAGTCATTAGGACTCAACCTGGAAAGTTGATCTCCTTCTTTGGCTTCTCTTTTCTTTCCCTCCTTCCTGGGTGCCAAAGATGAGCAACTGTTCTCTACTTAGGTCCTTTCACCATGGTGTTTCAGCCTTGGAGCAAGAAGACTTTAAATTGAATTCTTTAAAAAATCAGCATCCAAGGTAAACCACTCCACAATTTAAATTATGTTAGTCTCAGTGGTGAAGAAAGTGACTATGGCTAGAAAGTTATGTGACATCATTTATTTTGGATTCTCTGAGTTAAAGCAATCAAAAGTACACCCTATTTCCAGAAGAGACTAAATAGACCCTTCCTATTTAGTGTATAGGTCTAAGAGAGCATAAAAGAGTAGAAGTAATCCTATGACCATTTCTGGGAAACAGAATGTCCTCCATTATTAAGTGATACCATAGAAATAGTGGTCACTCAAAGTGAGCCCTGAGGTGGGAGCTCAGTGGCAATAGGTAAGTTTCTGTTATAATCTTCCTCATAATCTTGGTAAGAAGAGAGATTGCTGTTTCCCCAATTAAACAGTTTACATACTAGCTGATTTCCTATTGCTGGGACAGTATGCTCCACACTCATAATTTAGAGTGATTTAGTTTGGCTTCTGGTTTCAGTGAGTTCAGTCCCTGGTTGGCTGTCTCCAATTCAAAGTGGGAGCACGTGGGCCAGGACAGCTGCTCACACATGGCAGAGCACACATGGAGAATCAGGGGACAAAATACACCCTTTTAGTTAATGCTTCCAGTGCCTCCTCTCTTCTGATGAGGCCCCCTAAAGCACATTCAACTATGAACTCATCACTAGGCTAATCCACTGATGAGAATAAAGTCTCCATGATCCAGTCACCTTCCATGAGCTCTATGCCTGAACATATGACAGTCTTGGGGAACATCTTACTTTTAAAACTCTATAGTTTCTTAGTTCCGTGTTTCTTAAAAAAAAAAAAAAAAAGTAGTATCCTTGGTGTCAAATCTCATGTGATTTTTCAGAATGTGAGGTGCACTATTAATCTCCTACTATGCAATCTTTTATTGAATAAATGTCTCAGAGGCCTATTTTTGGGCTATCTGGCAATTTCCCTTTGTTCTAAGATGACTTTTCCTGAAATATTAATGTCTAATTTTTGTAAACTAATAGTCAGGCTAATGAACTTATTTATTGCTTCTGAAACCTTTTCAGTTGATTCTCTTGAGATTTCTAGTTAATAGATTTGACAGATGATTACCATTTTTCCTCCTACTTTTTCTTACCTTGGCCAAAATTTTCAGAAAATTGGTAAATAAAGATGTTGATAAAGGAAGTCTTTGTCTTTTCATACTTTAAATGAAAAAGCCATGGGTTTAGTTATTAAACTGATAATTGATTATTTTTTGAAATAATTGATTTGAAATAGATTTGCATCACTATTTCAAGAAAGCACCTTCCTACTCCTCATTTGCTATGAGTTTTTAAAAAGTATTTGTGGAGATTATTTTACCTCTAACCATTTGCTATGGGTGCTTTGTATTAGTAGATTTTCTAATGTGAAATCATCCTTGGAATAAGCTCTCTTTAGTCATGGTGTATTTTCTAGAATTGCAGTCAATCGGCTACTAATAATCTTTTTCAGACAGATTTTGTGTCAACTCATATTTTTAGAAGAAGTATTTTTAGTTTCCTATTTTCCACATAGTATATAGTAACATTGTTTTCTTTGCCCCAAAAATTATTCTGAAAAAAAACCTAATATTGTTATTTTTAAGTAGCTAGAATTTCCCCCTATCTTTATTATAACTTAGATATCAAGAGGATTGTTTGTTTTTAAGAAAGATTTGCTATTTCAAAGTTTATAGGTTGTATAAGAAGTATTTACTGTACTGCATTCACAAATTAATTCTAAGATTTGTTTTGGTTCTACTTAGCAAACATTTATTCTTGTCACATTCCATGGTGAATGGTAGTTTGTAGGAATCTTTACTCGTGGATTTAACTTAATGGGATTTTCACCATCTCTTGCTAGTATTATCTTAGTTTGTGATTTCAGATTTCACTGTAACAGGAAGAGAATGAATGGAGAATTCACTCTTTCTTTTAAAGTCTTTGACCTGAAAGTAATACATGTCATTTACATTCATACAACATGCATTAGAGATAATCACATGATCCTGATTAACTAAAAAAAAATGCTGACAAGCAAATGGAAACAGAGGACAGAAGATGTCTGCAAAAAAGATAATATCTATGACTCTAAATGGAAGATAGTGTGGAGTATTATATTGGGGAGTATTACTGTGTGAATTCCAAATATTACATTAAGGTTAGTTTAAATGTTAGAAAGGACATTCGCAGAAACATTTTCTTGTGAATGAAGAAGACAAGTTGAAGGCCTCTAAAAAGACCTATGTGATGATAGAGAAATTTCTTTTATTAACTGTAATTCAAAAGAGTATTTTATAAATATGAAAGTACAATACAGGTCTCAGAATTATTATCTTGTTTAAAAATATCCAACAATGGGACCAGGGATATAGCTCAGTGGTTCTGGTATCTGCCTTGCAAGCACAAGGGTCTGACTTCTATCCTCAGTAACCACACACAACAATGCCAGGTTTGGTGACTCATGCCCCCCAGCAATCAGTACCACATGGCACAGTGCCAGGTGTGGTGGCTCACACCTGTAATCCTAGCACTCGGGAGGCAGAGACAGGAGGATTGCTGTGAGTTTGAGGCTTGCCTGAGCTATGTAGTGAGCTCCAGGACCAGCCTGATGTAGAAAATAAGACCTTGTCTCAAAAAAAAAAAAAAAGAGAGAGAGCAAAAAAAAATTAAAAAAGAAAATGATAAGATTGAGTCATTTATACTCAAATGGATGTACCTTCAGGACATCTTCGTAAGTGGAATAAATAGGTCACAGTTGTGTAAATATTGTATCTTTTCTCTGGTATGAGAAAACGAAGATATAAATGAGTTCTAGAATATATAGTAGAGTTTGTGAAATAGAATATGTTTAAAGAAAATGAGATGTAGGGGTAAGTAACAAGGGGAAAAATAATGTGATGTCAATAAAAAATGGAAAAATCCTGTGTATATAGGGGGTAGGGGTTGTAGGGTGGGTAGGGGAATGGGAAAGAATGAGAATTAAATTGTATCATGTATACTGGTACAAATCCTCAATGCTGAAAGTGACTATGATATGTATATAAAAGGTACCAATAAAGATTTGGAAAAAA
>PVIR01033384.1:0-17926 GCA_004026965.1 Petromus typicus | reverse complement strand
CATAACAATACTGGGTGTGGAGACCCACACCCAGCAGCAACCAGTACCACATCCACAGTGCCGGGCGTGGTGGCTCACGCCTGTAATCCCAGCACTCGGGAGGCAGAGGCAGGAGGATTGTGATGTGAGTTTGAGGCTGAGCTCAGGGCCAGCCTGAACCACAAAGCGAGACCCTGTCTCCAAAAACCTAAAAAAAAAAGAAATCAGAGGCTTGTGAAAAGATTGAAAATAGCTCAGTTGGATAAGGGGAGAAACTTAAGCATTGGCAATTCTAGGAATATGTATGTACATGCTATGAATGAATGAGATTGTTCCCTCTTTTTAAAAGCAAATCTTGGCAGTCGTGGTGGCGCATGCCTGTAATCCCAGCGGAGCTGAGGCAAGAGGATCACCAAGAGTTTGAAGCCAGGCTGTCTACATAGTGATTCAAGGCCAGCCTGAACTTCGTAGGGAAACCTTGTCTCCAAAAAACACAGAATCTATTAAGGAGTATATAAACTTCTTTTGCTCTTAAGACCTTTTGGGATAGAGTTTACTCAGTGTAAGAATTGTTCTTTGGGACTGGAGATTTAGCTCAGTGGTTCCGGTGCCTGCCTAGCAAGTACATGATCCTAAGTTTGATCTCTGTAACTTCATATAACAATACAGGGCCTGGTGCCTCATCACCCATCAGCAGTCAGTACCACACATCACAATGCTGAGTGTGGTAGCTCGTGCCTATAATCCCGGCAGAGACAAGAGGATTGCTGTGAGTTTAAGACTGAGTTCAAGACCAGCCTGAACTACAAAGTGAGATCCTGTCTCAAAAACAAAGAAAAAAAGAATTGTTTTTAGGAAAAATTTAAAAATTATCTCCAGGAGTGTTAAAGCTTTCTAATCCAAATTTATACTGTTTTAATAATGCAGCATTCTTATTTGTCCTTCCTTGTACAGTGATAGAGTAGTACTCTATCCAGTTTCCTGTATTTAATCTTGGAAAATTTAAGCTTTCTTTTCTTTTGTGTTCTAGCTCGCCAGGCGGTAAAAACACCCCCTCGGAGGTTACCCACTGTGATGGTCCGCTCTCCAATTGATTCTGCCTCCCCAGGAGGTGAATATCCCCTTGGGGACTTGACTCCAACCACTATGGAAGAGGCCACCTCTGGGGTGAGTATGATTCCATCCATTGGAATTGGCCAAGTACAGTAAGCCAGCAGATGAGGAAACTACTTTTGACCTAGAGATAACTTTTTCCTTTGCCTAAATGCTAAAGACTACCTTGTACTGTGATCTAAGATAAGGATGTGCCTAAAGGCTCTTTTGAGAGATAGGTAAATGACTGTCTATGTTCAGGAGTTATATGCTGGCTATCCGAGTATGTTTCCTGCTGAAAGAAGGGATAATTTCCTTATAAATATATTGGTAAGGGGGTAAGAGTTTATAAATGGCAGGTTGGATGGAATGGTTGGGTCATTGTGGATTTGAGTGGGTGGAAGAGAAAATATTGTGAAGTATATGTATCTAAGAAAAGGAGGGGTAGAGGTTTCTGGGCATTTCCACTCAGAACTAATAAAATAACAGTTAGACACACTAACCCAACCAGATTAGTAGGGAACCTTCCGTAGTTTGAGAAGTCAGATAAAGGTTCTCTGTTGTCTCTTAGGTAACCCCCGGGACTTTGCCGAGTACCCCAGTCACCTCGTTTCCTGGGATTCCTGACACCCTTCCTCCAGGCTCTGCACCCTTAGAAGCCCCCATGACCCCAGTAACAGATGATTCACCCCAGAAAAAGATGCTTGGACAGAAAGCAACTCCACCCCCCTCCCCTCTGCTGTCAGAGCTCTTGAAGAAGGGCAGCCTCCTGCCTACTAGCCCCAGACTGGTATGGAGACTTCTGTGGGTGTTTGAGAGCTGTGGTGATTTAGTACTTGGAAGGGAGTGCCTGGGACCTAAAATGTGACACAGAAAAAAAAGTTCAAAAGAGGAAGAGATGTCCTAGTTAAATATTAATAAAAAGCATAACAACAACAACAACAACAATAATAATATAGTAGGTTAATAATATCCTTGGATCCTGAAGAATCAGAATCACAATTATTTTTGTTTTCTTCCCCAGAGAACTCTTGTGAAATAAGTTCTGAACATTATAGTTTAGAGTTTTCCATGGGTTTTAAGTTATTCTCTGTGGATAGTAAGTTTTAATTTTCAAGAAGTTTGGTTGACTCTGCAGTAATTTTTGGGAAGTGGTAGTAGAGAAAAGCTTGAGTGTAGCTAGCCTTCACCTCTATTCTTCCTGGTAGGTCAATGAGAGTGAAATGGCTGTGGCTTCGGGCCACTTGAACAGTACGGGTGTCCTTCTGGAGGTAGGCGGGGTCCTTCCCATGATTCATGGTGGGGAGATACAGCAAACACCCAATACTGTTGCAGCCTCCCCTGCTGCTTCAGGTAAGTCACTACTCTTGCTTTTATCTTCTTCAGAGTTAATAAATCTGATTTCAGTATTTGTTATTAAACAGTTGTAACCTAGCTTTAAAACCCACCTATTTTATTAAACTTTTAATTTGGAGCTACCCTAGCTGTTAAGTATTACTAATCTATTCTGTCTTGAAAATATTGATAGTTTGAGTTGTGTGTGGTTAGCGCATAAGCCTATTATCTTAGCACTTGAGAGGGTTAGGTAAGAGGATTGCTGGAGTTTGAGGCCATCCTGACATACAAATCAAGTTCTTATCTCAAGAAAATAAAACAAAAAATATAGATAGTTGGAAATAGTGATTGACCACAGGATAGATGTTGATGATAGTAACAGTAAAGTTTATGAAGATGCTTCTCTTAGCTTGGAAAGGCACCGGAGAGACCTGAGATTACAGAATAGGAAGAGATTTGGATCCAGATATCTGGACTTGAATCTCAGGCCTCTTGAGCATTGATTTTATGACGTTGGGGAGCTAACTTAACTATTGAGACTCATTTTCCTGTTTTATTAATTATGACATTTAGTGTAGTGGGATTTGGTGAGGACTAGGGTAAAGTATGTAAAGAGCAAAAAGTTTTACAAAATGTGCTTACATTAGATACTGGTATTTGAATGGTGTTGAACTTGAGTGAACGTGAACCTCTGAGGAAGGGACAGATTTATTCATACCGGGTTTAGTTTTGTTGTTTTTTGTTGTTGTTCCTGTTGACCTCTTCCATTTTCCTACAATTTGTGTTGTAGTACTTTGGATTGTTTGTAGGTTGGAGGAAGATCTTAGCTGAAGTAGAGAAAGTAAGGCTGTAGATGATGAGCTTATTAAACACTAGAGATGCTTTCATCCTTTGAGACTATAAAATATTTTCTTGGTTGAGTCTTAAAGTGGCTGTTGCTTCTTGTTCATGTGCTTTCTTCTTATCTCATTTTGTGTACTTCTTTGTCTGTTAGGTGCTCCCACTCTTTCCCGGCTTTTAGAAGCTGGTCCTACACAGTTCACCACACCTCTTGCTTCCTTCACTACTGTTGCCAGTGAGCCTCCAGTTAAACTTGTGCCACCCCCTGTAGAGTCTGTATCCCAGGCTACCATTGTCATGATGCCTGCGCTGCCAGCACCATCCTCTGCTCCGGCTGTCTCCACTTCTGAAAGTGTAGCTCCAGGTGCGTCCCTGACCCACGCCCTGAGCAGCTTCTAGGACCAAAATTTCATTTTGAGCATCAGAAAGATGACCAAGAGATTAGCTCCAATTCAGATTGTTCTATTCTTTCTCTATAGACATGTGTTACCTTTATCCTTAGGAAACAAGGGTATGGGTGGGCATTTATGTGTTGGGATAAAATAGTTAAGCGTGTAGGTATGAGCAGGCTTGAGAATTTGTTATCCTTCTTGGTAAGACTGGAGAGAAGAAAATACAGGCAGATACGAGTTTCTGACTTTCAAATGTGTGGATACTTCGTACCTGTCTACAGCTCTTGTAGGTGGTCACTTAGTACCAGTAAGTGTCTGAGATGCTTTTCTCTTTCTGTTACTCAGTAAGTCAGCCTGATACCTGTGTTCCTATGGAAGCTGTGGGAGATCCACATACTGTGACTGTTTCAATGGATAGCAGTGAAATCTCCATGATAATTAATTCTATCAAAGAAGAGTGTTTCCGGTCAGGGGTAGCAGAAACCTCTGGAGGATCAAAGGCCACCAGCATAGATGGGAAGGAAGATTTAGATCTGGCTGAGAAGATGGATATTGCTGTGTCTTACACAGGTGAAGAGCTGGACTTTGAGACTGTTGGAGATATCATTGCCATCATTGAGGACAAGGTAATTAGCAAAATCCCAAGCAATCTCTCAATATTCCTGCATAGGCTTCTTTGCTTTTTGCTTTTCTTTAGTAAGAATTAAACAAGTGTTCTGTTTATCTCCATCTGTATAGTCTGAAAGCCCTGTGGTACTGACATACTAGTCATCTCTCCACCATCCTTATGGTACAGGTTAATATAGGACAGGTGTTTGTTTATTGATTCCTTCCATCCGTGGAGAAGCTGGAGAGAAAAGCTGCAGATGTAGGCCATTTCATGTGGTACATTATAATATAACTAAGGGACTTTGGCTTCTTTCTTTGACCTTAATAGTCTGTATTATGGGACAGGTAGATGATCATCCTGAAGTGTTGGATGTGGCAGCTGTGGAAGCAGCACTGTCATTCTGTGAAGAGAATGATGACCCCCAATCCCTGCCTGGCCCCTGGGAGCACCCAATCCAGCAGGAGCGGGACAAGGCAGTACCTCTCCCTACACCAGAGATGACAGTCAAACAAGAGAGGTTGGACTTTGAGGAAACAGAAAACAAGGGAATTCACGAACTGGTAGATATCAGGGAATCTGGCGTTGATATCAAAGTGGAACCTACAGAACCAGAGCCAGGTATTTCAGGGGCTGAAATAGTATCTGGAGTTGTTCCAGCCACAAGTATGGAGCCATCAGAATTCAGAAGTCAAGACTTAGATGAGGAGCCCAGAAGTGCTACAATTGGAGAGATTGCTGAAACCAGTGGTTCCAGTGGGAAAAGTGATGAGATGCCACTTACATCTGTGAAGACAGAGGTATTTAGTAAGACCAGGGGTTGGGGAGGTGGAGGATTATAACTCAGTTAAGAAGTATCAGCTTAGGGTGCCGGGGATTTAGCTCAGTGGTTCTGGCGCCTGTCTTGCAAGCGCAAGGACCCGGGTTCAATCCCCAGTAACCACATAACATACTGGGTATGGAGACTCACGCCCAGCAGCAACCAGTACCACATACCACAGTGCCGGGCGCGGTGGCTCACGCCTGTAATCCCAGCACTTGGGAGGCAGAGGCAGGAGGATTGCTGTGATGTGAGTTTGAGGCTGAGCTCAGTGCCAGCCTGAACTCTACAGCGAGACCCTGTCTCAAAAAAAAGAAGTATCAGCTTAGACTTTTGATTCTTTAGTTGTGTCCTGAGTCCAGACATGTTTCATGTATCTTTAAGCCCATAGGTTGTAATCAGTGTTATATATACTGTCTTGGTTAAGGTGGCCATTAGAATCATATTGTATGAATTGCACTTAGAATTTCTTCTGTATGAAGAAAAAAATGTGAGAGCAAAAGCAGCATACCAGTACTTAGGATACTTGTTATTTTTTTGGTCTTTAGGCATCTCCTGAAAGCATGTTATCTCCATCACATGGCTCAAATCTCATTGAAGATCCTTTAGAGGGAGAGACACAGCACAAGTTTGAAATGTCAGGTAACTAAAAGACAGGAAATCTGTACTCTGTAACTAACTTGAAATTCTTTTTGCTTTTGCTTCTAATGGTTTGTGGGTTGTGGGCAAGTAGAAGAGGTAGGATAGGTCAGCATGGAAAGGAGAGCTGCAAGGGATTATGGTCCATAGTTCGGGGAAGGCTAAGGTGGAAAAATCTTCAGGTAGTCTTTCTCTCCTCTGCAGAGTCATTGAAAGAAGAATCAGGGACTATTTTTGGAAGCCAGATAAAGGTATTTCAGACTTTTCTTTATTCCTCTTGCCATGTGATTAGATTTCCATATAGCACTATTTTTCAGATTTTAGTAAACTCACAGTTTTATTCTCTGAGATGAGACTGGTAAGGTGTTGCATGGGGAAAACCTGCAGTGGACAGTGGCAAAGCAGGAGTACAATAGTAATATGTACTTCCTATCTGTTGGTGTGAACATCACACAGATCTTTCTTTGCATATAGTACATGAAGAAGCTTTGATACGTTCAGAATGGTGTGGAGTGAATAGGAATTCCAGAGCCAGGGAGAATATACAGGCACTCCATATTATCCAAAGAGAATAAGCTAGTATACCTTTTAGAATTACTAAAGCAATAGTAACAGAGAAAAGTAATGTGATGTGAGCTTGCTCCATCAGGTGAGACATGAAATAAAACTATTTTTGATAACTTTGTACCCAGGGTCAGAGTTCCTCTCAAGAGCAAGGGGAAAGAAGGAACGCCTCTTAGCTTAGTCTTAAGTAAGTAGCTTTTTTTTTTTTCCTTCCTTTTAAAGAAAGATCCTGGGTTTTATTCTTTGTCCAGGTTCTAAATTATTTTACTTAGTCAGTTCTATAAGTAGATGGTAGTATAAGTAAGTGATAGAGGGCTCAGTCAAAAAACAGTGCAAGGCCTTTCTAGAAGTGATCTAACCCAAAAGATGGATCATGTGTAGTGATGCTTTGCTGGATGGCTTTGCTTGCATTTGTTGACTGGAGCACACTGTATCTAAGGATGCCCCAGGTGAGGATGAGGAGGAAGATGGAGTCAGTGAAGCAGCCAGCCCAGAAGAACCCAAGGAAGAAGATCAAGGAGAAGGCTATTTATCAGAAATGGATAATGAACCCCCTGTGAGCGAGAGTGATGATGGTTTTAGTATACACAATGCTACACTGCAGTCACACACATTGGCAGACTCCATCCCTAGCAGCCCTGCTTCTTCACAGTTGTGAGTATCTGATATTCTTTTGTTGAGGCCAAGATAGTGAAGATGAGAAATAGAGGATTTACTGTCTCATCTTCCCTTTGTTAGTCTGAGCAAATATTTGACAAGTAATTAGGACTGTGTGCATAAGTGCATGAGTGTGTGTGTGTTTTTGAGACAGTCTTGCTATGTATCCCAGGCTGAACTCTCTGTCATCCTCCTTCCTCAGGCTCCTAAATTCTGGGATTATAGATATGTGTCACCACTCCTAGCTAGGACTCTTAAAAAAACTTGTGCCTAGTAGAATGCCTGTATGTCTATTTCAGCTCTGTCGGTAGTGAGGATCAAGAAGCTATTCAAGCCCAGAAAATCTGGAAGAAAGCCATCATGCTTGTGTGGAGAGCTGCAGCCAATCATAGGTGAATGGGCCTTATTAATCAGTAGGTTCATTTTCTCTTGATCATCCCTGTGTTGGGTGACCAGAAAAAGAAGTCTTGAGTAGGCTTTTATGAGTAAGCTTTTTTACACTGCTGATACTGGTTTTTACTATATTTAGGCCCTTAAATTTCTTCCTCCCTGAACTTGAAACAGTAAAAAATTTCAGGTTTTTTAAAATTTTATTTGTTTTTGGACAGATATGCCAATGTCTTTCTGCAGCCTGTTACAGATGATATAGCACCTGGTTACCACAGCATTGTACAGAGGTAAGCCACAGTCCATCCAGCATGGTGACTTGCCAGAATTGTAAGTCATCCATATACAGAGAAGGCTTTTGACACAAGTTGAAGGCAAACATTTTTTTTGAGACAGAGTCTCACTTTTTTGTAGTTGAGGCTGGCCCTAACTCACAATGTAACCTAGGCAAGCCTTTAACTCAAAGCAATCCTCCTGCCTCTGCCTCCCTAGTGCTGGAATTACAGGCGTGAGCCACTGCGCCTGGCATTGTGGGGCATGGTACTGATTGCTGATGGGCGTGAGTCACCATGCCCAGCATTGTGGTATATGGTTATTAGGATCAAACTCAGGACCTTGCTCTTGGGAGGCAGAAGCCAGAACCACTGAGCTAAATTCCCGGCCAAGGCAATTGTTACAGAAGAGTAACTATGTACTAAACTAATTGTTCGGGTATCTGAGACACCAATAGTCTAAAAAAATGGTCTCTTTTTATCCCTTTGTCAATGCTTATTATACACACTAACTCCTTCTTGGATTTAATGCGTGTTTTGGGACACAAGAGTTGGCCTTTTGAGTCTGAGCAGTGGAGAACTGAAAATATATACGAGGTGTACATGGTGACAGGGTACATAGAAATCCATTTACCCTTGCTCTTTTTTCATAGGCCTATGGATTTGTCGACTATTAAGAAAAACATTGAAAATGGGCTGATCCGTAGCACTGCTGAATTTCAGCGTGACATTATGCTAATGTTTCAGAATGCTGTAATGTATAATAGCTCTGACCATGATGTCTATCACATGGCAGTAGAAATGCAGCGAGATGTTTTGGAGCAAATCCAGGTACTTGGAGGATCTTTTGTTTTGACAGAATGTGGTGCTGTGGCTTTTATTTAAAATAACCATCAGGGAAACAGTAACATAATATTTTGTTTTTGCTGTACTCATGTTGATTATTCTCTGGTCTTCGTCAGGAAATTACAATAAAAAGAATGAGTCTTAGGCAAATAACTTCAGTTTATTTTGAAGAATTATTTGTGTGTATGTGTCACTAGTATAGAATCTAGTGCCTTCACATGGAGCTAGTTTCCTAGCACTTTTTTTATTTTTTTATTTTGTGTAACAAAAGTTGTTCACTAAGTTGCCCAGGCTGAACTTGAACTTGTGATCCTCCTACCTCAACCTGCCAAGAGTGCTGGGACTGTAAGCATGTACCATCATGCCTGGCTCATTTATTTATTTTATTGTATTTTTTAGTGCCAGGGATAAATATAAAACCTCAGGGATATTAGGCCAAGTGCTCTACCACAGAGCTACATCCCTAGCATGAAGTTTTTTAATAACGTTTTAAAAAAATGAATACATATTTTTTTTAGTTAGGCAAAGTATCTGGTACATGTATTCAACAAAGTTTCTTCTTTGTCCCTTTTCATGATTGGATATTACTTCTGTCCTAAAGTTGCATTACTAGGCACCTCTTGAGATGTTGAATCTTGAAGGGAATAGTGTATCTTTGCAGAATCTGCCAAATTACTTTAGTTGAGGGATGGCCTTTCATTTATTATACTAATACTGTTTTTTCTCATTCTTAGAGGGCAGAGATTTTGCTCTTAAAACAAAGTTACAGAGCTAGTTGACATTTTCAGATTCATTTACTTAGATGGGTTTTGTTGTGTGGTATTTTACTTAGTTTTAAGACAGTCTTTCTGTGTAGCCCAGGTTGGCCTTGAATTCACAGCAGTCTTCCTTTCTCAGCCTCCCAAATAAAATGCTAGGATTACAGGCATGTACCACTGTGCCTGGTCCTTTCAAATTCTTTAGGATGCTTTTGAGAACTAAAATTAAAAATCAGGATACTAAATTTCCAATAAGTAAAAAAGCATTTGAGGGCTGGGGATATAGCACCATAGCATGCTTGCTTAGCATGCCTCAGTCCCCCAGTAGTATTTAAAAAAAACTGAATCAAATGCCTAAAACCCTGGATTCAATCCCCAGTATCACTTTAAAAAGTATTTGAGTAGAAGGATAAATTTGAGAATCCTATTTACACATCTTGTGGTTCTTCCTAATTGGATCAGATCTGTGTGGCCAGCCTTGTTTTTCTTTTCTCCTTACAGCAATTCTTGGCCACACAGTTGATTATGCAGACATCTGAATCTGGGATCAGTGCGAAAAGTCTCCGAGGGAGGGACTCTACCCGAAAACAGGATGCTTCTGAGAAGGTGAGAAGGTCAACAAAGAGCCCGTTTACAATGTTCTGGTGCTAGAAGTCTAAAACATCCAAAGAATTTTATGTTACTACTTCACACTGCCAAGCTTGTACTTTCCATAGTATACAGACACTTAGATATAGAATGATAGTTGTTTGCTCCTGTCCAAACCTTGAAGAAATCTGCTATGACCAAGAGACCCAGTTAAATGGCAGTGTGAGTGAATTATTAATTCTTTTAGGAGACTGCTCTTAAGATGGGGGAAATGACTTAGTTCTGTGCAGTTGACGACTGTCAGTTCCCCTTCCTGTGTCCTCATGGCTAGATTGCTTTTGGATCTCTCTCCTCTTGTTCTTAAGTTTTAAAATTTTGTCTGTGTGTGTGGTGCTTACGTCTCTGTCCTGAGGTTTGAGGTGCTTGTGGCTGAGAGTTTCCATGGAACCTGATCAGTGTTTGTTTGTCCTCTAACAGGACAGTGTCCCCATGGGCTCTCCTGCCTTCCTTCTCTCTCTCTTTGTAAGTATTGAATGGCTGCAAGGGGTTGTATTGCCAGAAAGATTCTCAGCTCCTGCTGGGGGTGGGTGGCAGAGGGAAATCCAACATGCAGATTGTGGCAATGTCTTAACTTCTGTTTATTCAGGTCATTGAATAAGAAACTCTTTTCTTCTGCATTTCTGCCCTTTTTTTTTTTTTTTTGCGTGAGTGTGTATGTGGGCTGAGTCAGGGGACCATTAAGAGATCATTGGGCTAAAAGGAAATATATTTGGGATAGATGGGAAAAAAAGTTCATTCTTGACTCCACCATTTAACAATACTTTTCTAAAAAATATGAGATTACTGGGCCGGGGATTTGGCTCAGTGGTTCCGGCGCCTGTCTTACAAGCACAAGGACCCAGGTTCATCCCCGGTTAACCACATACAATCCTGGGTGTGAAGACTCACGCCCAGCAGCAACCAGTACCACATATCACAATGCTGGGCGTGGTGGCTCACGCCTGTAATCCCAGCACTCGGGAGGCAGAGGCAGGAGGATTGATGTGATGTGAGTTGGAGGCTGAGCTTGGGGCCAGCCTGAACTACAAAGCGAGACCCTGTCTCAAAAAAAAAAAAAAAATGAGATTACTAAGAGGGCCTGCTGCTGCTTGACTTTTGATGGTGTTCCTCATACTGGCAAATACATAACACATAATTTTGCTCTTCTTTTCTAAAAATTATTTGCAAGGCTTAATACCAGGTATACAGACACTTAGTAAAACTTAAGCTAATGATCTCAATAACATTGACTGTTGGATACAGTAGTTGCTGATGAAATTAAAGATAAGTTTAGTAGAGAGATACTGTAAATACTTACTCTTTTTCCATGAGTAAAATGACTGTTCACTATAAAATAATGAGGCTTGATATAGTGGAAGGGACATCAGGAAAAATACTATATGGTCTTAAGGTCATTAGATAATTTGTTGGGGTCTTCTTTTCCATGTCTGTATGGTAGAACTAATATACTTAAGTACCTGTCCAGCCTACCTCACAGGGATGTTGTGAGGATGCAATGAGAATATGAATATGGAACTGACTTGAAAAAAAATTAAAAGTGTTATCCAAATGCAAGGTGGTATTTTTATTCTTACATTGCCTCATAGACACCTTACATTCATGAGCTCTTAATTAAGTATTCTAGAATCCTAGCATGTTAAAAATGTAAAAATGGGGAATGTAGCTCAGTGGTAAAGCACTTGGCTAGCATGTGCTAAGACCCTGGGCATGATCCCCTATACCAGAAAAAAAAATGGTGCAAAAATGATGTAGCCCAGCAAAAGTGTTCACTAATTCATCTTGCCTCCAGGCCTCTCAGCCTGTGTAACAGACAGAACACTATGATCTCTGTTCTTTCTATTGGCCTGCAACAGTGACTCTGGATCCCCAACCGTTGGCTGGCTGTTACAAGGCTGGTTAATAGACTCTCTTATCTATTGAAGACAGCAAAATATTGCCCGAGAGGAAGGAGCTGGGCTGCAGGGAGAGAGCAGCAGATGGAAAGAAGCCTGATTGTCCTGATCTCATGGAAAACAACTATCAGGAGGTGCTAGGGAACTAGTGCCAGGGTCAGTCTGCAGGAAAGGCCTTTCTTATAGGGATCAACAGCTGGACAGGTATGTTAGCTAAGAATCACTATCCCTACCCTTTCTGACTCTTCTAACCTTTCATTTATTCTTCCTGTTCCTTTGCACATAATTTGGCCCTGGGTGGGTGACTAAGATGTCATTCTGTGGGACCTCTTCAGGTGAATTCCAAGGACCTCTGTGTTGGGCATGAGCAAGATACTCTGTCCTATATTTCTCTTCACAAACTACCAGGTGTTTATGTAGGTACTCTGTGGGAAAAGAGAAATATGCCCCCTTAGCCCTCTGGGATTTTTCGCTGATTTTTCTTCTTTTCCCTCAAGAGATGAAATCCCCAACATTCCTCTTGCATCTTGTCTCTTCCTCATAAGCAAGTTGGTCTTACTCCCTTTCTTTCTCCTGCTGTCACCTAGGATGGGGGAACCAGGGGACGCCGCTGTGCCATTGAAGCAGACCTGAAGATGAAAAAATGAAGCTTTAGATTATCATCTTTGAGCTGAACCTGAAACAGAAGTAAACAAGATAGAGCTTGGGCTTGTGGGCCCAATTCTGGAAGTGGAAGTTACATGAGCAGGCCCCTGGGCCACGTGACATGAGCTGAGAAAATCTCTCTCAGAGAGTTAGAACAGTTGCCTGTTTTAGGGCAAAAGTCATGGGGTGTGTTTATGCCCCAGTGTGTAGCTAGCAGATTGTAGCTAGTTTGTACTGTCTTGTGAAGTAAGCAGACTTTAAAAATAAACCTGTGAAGTGTATATGTATAAAATAAACTGAAAGAAAACTAGCCATTGCCATGTCCTTTGTGTCTCCGTGTGTGTATACATGAATTTGGAACTTGTGACTTCTACATAACTAATATGGGAGTGAGATTGTTTAGAGGAGAAAGGTGGTCTTAGGAGCTGCTGCTGTAGCTGAGAAGGGGGTAAGTAACCAAGATTAAATTTATAATTAATGTCTTAAGGTATTTTTTTAGTAAGGAACAACTTACTTTTTCTTGAATTTTTGACAGTTTAAGGTTTTAAAAATTCTGTTCTAAGATTTAAAAGTGCACATCAGTAGCACCAACAATTATCTTAGTAATATATGTTTCAGTACTATCTTTGTAAATGATAAGACCAGGAGAGGACATTATCGTTTCCTTGTTATTCTTGTAGGTAGAACTGTTTTTTTGTTGTTGTTACCGGGAATCAAACCCCAGGCCTCATGCTTGCCACGCAGGTGCTATGCGGCTAAGCTACATCTCTGGTGGGAGAACACTTGTGTATACAGGTTTCTTGGTTTGTTTGTTTTCCTCTGAGATATTTTAGCCCTAGGCTGGGTCCAGACTCACAGTCCTGCCTCACACTCTCCCAAATAGCTGAGATTACAGGTGTGCCACGGTGCCAGGCGGAGTTGTTAATTAACATTGCCATTTGAAGGCTAACTTCAGTTTTGTGCAGTGGTAGAGCACTTTCCTAGCATGCATGAAGCCCTCAATTCCATCCCTAGCACCACCAAAAAAAAGGTCTCAAGATGCTTTTTGCCTTAAATGAAAATATTTATGAACCATACTAGCAAGCTAGAAACCATTTTTGCAAGGTGGTGGAATAGAATTTAATCAGTCCAGGAGTTAGAAAATGAAATACAGTGTATTACAAACTGTATTGGTACAACTTGTGACATAAATGCCAAAGCACTAAAAATTGAAAGTTTATGTAAAAGGCCCTAAGTATAGGAGTAAGGACACAGACAAATGGAACTAGACAAGAACTGTACTAGAAACAGTGAAATACACTGGTTAAGAGATCAAACTAGGCCTAACCTAGGGAAGACTTTGAATGGCAGGTTGAGAAATGTGTATTTGAGATAGGTATTCTGAAGCAAGGAAGCTTGAGTGCTAATTGGATTAAAACAACTGGGCATTGTGGCACATTCCTGCAGTCCCAGCTTCTCTGGAGGCAGAGGCTGGAAGATTACAAAATTGAGATCACCCTGGGCAACTTAGACCATATCTCAAGATTTTTGGAAGAACTGGGGATTGGTCACTTAGCATTAGAAAAGCCCTAGGTTCAATCCCTAGTGCTGGGGGAAAAACCCCAGAAGACTGACATTTGTTCAGGAACACATAAAAATTGTGGAAGAAAGCTAGAAAGATTTGCTTACTGGACACGAAAGAAAAGCAATTGGGTTTTTAAGAAAATAATATTAGGGTCTTGGGGTCTATATAGCTGTGGTATATTGCCTGCCTGGCAAATGTGAGGAGACTGAGTTCAATTCCTGGTACCAAACCAAAATAGTATTGGTAAACAGATAAGTTTAAAAGAACAAATTATTTTGAACATAGAAAGGTGATTTAGTTTTAGAAATGTTAAGTTGAAGTAGATGATAATGTATCTAAAAGGAATTCATTTCTAGATGCATGGAGAAATGATAGCAAAATGCATATATAAGAAGTAAAAATTGGGCCCAGGGATGAAACTCAGTTGAAGAAACCTTGCCTAGAATGCATTAGACCCTGGATTTGGGCATCACCATTGCACAAATAGGGTGGAAGGGTTTTTTGAGAGTCACTTTAATAGAAAATAAAGTTGAAACTTTATTGTATATGCATTTATGAGCAGTAGTGGTAGTGGTAGTACTTTTGGAGACAAGCTCTTGCTATGTTTCTCAGGCTGGCCTAGAACTTACAGTCTGCCTCAGACTCCTAAGGGCTGGGAACATTTTTTAAAGGGAATAACCAGTAAACAGAGGCTAAAGCAAAAATAGAAGAAACGACTTTCTTTGTCAATAGCCATAGACAAAAATTAAGAAAACCCAAGGTTTTATCTGAGTGGCACCGTGCCTGGCTGGCAAGCATAAGGTCCTGAGTTTGATCCCCAGTACTGGGTGAGGTGTGTGTGTGTGTGCACGAAGAATAGTACTGTGGAAAAAACGGCGATTTTAAAATTCACTGTTTCAGTTTTACTCTTCAGAGGTGGCAGTAGATATGGCCAGAATGATGTCAAAGTATGTTCTGAGGATTTAATGATTAGTAGGGGAAATGTATATGCTAAAGTAATACCTCTTTCTCTCCTTTCTAAAATTTATTATAGTTGAATTTATGGGTGACTAGATAGTCTTAAGGTAGCTATGCTCCAGTTGTTTCTCTTTTTAGTATGAGGACATTCAAGTAAAAAAACCTGTTGGGCAATATCTGTATTGGCACAAAGCTGCAGCTAATTCCAAAATACAAAGATCAATACAAAGATTTATCTTCTAATGCTTTTTATTAGCTAATTTATATTTGTACTACTAATGAGTAGAGATTTTCTGTCCCTTTTTGCTGAACTGGAAGGCAGATGCTTTAAGAGTATTGATTTGCATGAGTTTAATGCATTTTCTTTATATTTACAGGTGGGACATGAGTGGGTTTGGTTGGATTCTGAACGAGACTATCCCAGCGACTTTGAATTGAGCAACAACTACAAATCCCTTCTCAGCTCATGGAACTCCAGTCCGGATCTCGATGTGGGTAACTGGAGGGAAATTGAGGATCCAGAGGCAGAGGAACCAGAGGAAAGCCCAGGGAGAGAACCTAGTGAGCCTTTTGTGGGGGAAGGAGGCAGTGAGGAATCTCAGGAAGAGGCAGAGCAAGTTGGCCACCAGAACCTCCTTCAGTTTCTCTCTGAGGTAACAATGAGCTCTTATTCTCAAAGCCAGAAGAACCTCAACTTTATAATACTTATCTTTACATGTCTCTGCCTGTCAAAATTGTTTTCTGAAATAAATGCTCCACCATGGAAGTGACTAAGGTCATTGCTATATGTTCCTAGCATTTGGTAGTAATACAGAATATGCACCAAACACATTTTGAAATGCATGTTTTAAGACACACACTCCTTCCCAAACCTTGGGGGCCTGAATCATAGAAAGTAAGTTTTCTTTATTTAGCACAGTCTTAGGAGGGTCCTTGCAGTTCATTCTTTCAGTCATGGGAGGTTACACTTTCCCAAGCTTTTCTTAAAGCTTTAAGTATTTTGGCTTCAAAAGTTTTGTGCTGGTGTGTGGTGGTACTGAATATTGAACTCCAAGATTTCTCACTGAGCTATACCCCCAGCCCTTCTTATTTTTATTTTTAGACAAGAGTTTTGCTGATGGGTCTGGAATTTGCCTCAGCGGCACATGCCTGCCTGGAATGCTCAGCGTCCTGAGTTCAATCTCCAGTACCTCCCAAACCCCCCCATAACCAAGAGTTTTGCTGAGTGGTCAAGAATAACCTCAAACTTGGGCCGAGGATTTGGCTCAGTGGTTCTGGCACCTGTCTTGCAAGCGCAAGGGCCTGGGTTCGATTCTCCGGTAACCACATAACAGTACTGGGTGTGGAGACCCACACCCAGCAGCAACCAGTACCACATACCACAGTGCCGGGCATGGTGGCTCACGCCTGTAATCCCAGCACTCGGGAGGCAGAGGCAGGAGGATTGTGATGTGAGTTTGAGGCTGAGGTTAGGGCCAGCCTGAACTACAAAGCGAGACCCTGTCTCAAAAAACCTAAAAAAAAAAAAAAAAAAAAAAAAAAAACATAAGCTACTGGAAGAGGCAAGAACTACATTATGTTCAATGTAACAGCCCTGACAACTAACCCTGTGCCTGTATATGTAGATATTTGGTAAATATTGATGAAGTTAACCTATTTTTCTTCTTGACTTTGTCACAATAACCATGTAAGCATGTGGCATTGCTGATGTATAGAAGATGATTTCCATTGGTTTTCCTGTGCATCTAATAATAAACTTTGATTTGCAGGTAGCTTATTTAATGGAACCATTGTGCATTAGTAGCAAAGAATCAAGTGAAGGCCCTCCACCTAATCCCTGGCAACAAGAAGGAAGCAAAATTGAAGCTGCTAAAGGAGAAAGGGAACCCCACAGAGAGACTGAAGAAGTTTTAGCTGAGATAGATCCCTTAGCTGCTGAAAAGAAGCTACTGAGAAGAAATAGAAAGCCAGAAGTGACTCCGGTCCTCTTAGATATTTGTGCAACTCAGGGACCTCCCCCAGAAAGTGAAGGGGTAAGTGAGTAACTTATATCAGCCTTCTGGTTGGTCTTCACCAGCACTCATGTTAAGAGTATGAGTTAGAGTATGTGAGTCCAAATCCTGGAGTATCATCAGTTTTAGCTATGGGATCGCCTGTTACTAATCATTTCAAAACCTCTACTACAAGTGAGATCATAGAGCCCTATTTGCTTTGAGATTTAATTGAAACGATTCAGCTTGAGCTGGTGGTGCATACCCGTCATTCCTGCTGAGGCTGTAGCAAGAGGATCACTTGAATCAGGAATTCAAGAATAGCTGGGAGATAGAGCTAGACCTTATCTCAAAATAAATTGAGTGAATGAGAAGTTCACTTAAAAAGTTAGTATAGGCCCCCCCCTCACCCCCGGGGATATAGCTCAGTGGTTCCGGCTCCTGTCTTGCAAGCTTAAGGGCCCGGGTTCAATCCCCGGTAACCACATAACAATACTGGGCGTGGAGACTCACCCCAGCATCAATCAGTACCACATACCACAGTGCCGGGCGTGGTGGCTCACGCCTGTAATCCCAGCACTTGGGAGGCAGAGGCAGGAGGATTGCTGTGATGTGAGTTTGAGGCTGAGCTCAGGGCCAGCCTGAACTACAAAGCGAGACCCTATCTCAAAAAAAAAAAAAAAACCTTTAAAAAAAAAAAAAAAAGTATAGGGCTGGGGATTTAGCTCACTATTCCAGTGCCTACCTTGCAAGAACAAGGGCCCGGGGTTGGAACCAGAGTAACCATATACAACAGTGCTGGGAGTGGTGATTCACACCCACCAGCAATCAGTACCAAACCACAGTGCTGGGCATATGGCTCACACCTGTAGTCCCAGCACTCGGGAGGCAGAAGCTGGAGGATTGCTGGGGGCCGAGGAGTTAGCTCAGTGGTTCCGGCGCCTGTCTTGCAAGTGCAAGGACCCGGGTTCGATTCCCTGGTAACCACATAACAATACTGGGTGTGGAGACCCACATCCAGCAGCAACCAGCACCACATAC
>PVIR01033383.1:0-17939 GCA_004026965.1 Petromus typicus | reverse complement strand
ATATGTACATATGTATATGTATCTATTTTAGCTGAAATCTGACTTGAAAACAATAGTATTCAGACAGTGAATGTTAATATTAATTTAAAATATATTGCAGGATTTTTAAAAATTAACATTAAGTATCTTTGCTTTCTTTGATTAGAAATATATCCTTATATCTTGAAGCTCCAATGAAAGAAAATTAATGTGTTCAATAAGAGTATGGATTTTAAAATTGTGAGATAATTGATTAATCTGTTCCACAATGTGATTTATGATCCTGGATTTTTTTTAAAAGGTAGCAAAGCTGGGAATGGAAGAAGATACTTGTAATGCCAACATTTTGCGAGACTGAAACAGGAAAACTACATAGTCAAACCAAGTCTGGGCAACTTAGCAATTTGGCAAGACCCTGGATAAAAATTAAAAAGAAAAAAGGAAACTAGTATACATATTAGTCTTCTCTTATTGATCTTTAATGTGAAAATAGCAATTATCTTTCTTAGCATCAATATTTGGCCTCTAGATTATGCAAAATCTGTACATTTTCAATTCACGATTTATGTGGTGTTCTCTTTCCCATTAGCCTTGTGGTAGATAATACAGACAACTGTCTGTTTCTGTAGGTTTCTGCACATGTATGTATCCAACCAATCATGAATTGGATATATTCACAAAAAATTGTTTTGCTAGCATATATGCCTTTCGTCATTATTGCTAAAATATTGTAGTATGAAACTATTCATACAGACTTTCCATTGAATTTCTAGAGTTATTTTTAAATATGCACGAAGATGTGCGTAGGATTAAGGGACGACTGTATCAATTATGTAAGATGCTCATGCATTGGCAGGTTTTGTAATATGCAGGCACTGGTAGAAGTCTTGAAACAAATTCTCCATGGCTATTGAAGCACACTGTAGTACATATTGTTCCTGGAAGTTACATGTGTGTTTTCTCTTAAATATAACCATGATCCTTTTGCTGAGGCATTTTCAATATTGCTACAAAAATATGTCTTGATTCGTTTGTATGAGTAATGGGGTGCCATATAATATTTTCATATTTAAGGGCAAACATAGGTAGGGTTACCTGGCAAGCATACTCTGATACAAAAATTGGATTGGAGAAGGCTTATAAAGTAATGCTTTAAAAACTAGAAATGTGGCTGATGAAAAATAACAAGACAGAACTATGAAAGATGGAATGCAACCTGGTAAATTGTAAGATACTTCTTTTGGTCCTATATACGGAAAAAACAAATATCGCATAAATCCATTGATTCCAGTCATGAGGGTTTATTGTCATTTCCAGGGTGAAAGGAATTAGATGTAATCGACATTTCAATAAATGCTCTCGTGTTCTGTGGGGTTTCTGCTGTAACAGTGCCTCTGTGCCTGATAGATTGGACATTGAAAAGGGTCAGTGGTGCTGGACGCATCAGTCTTTGTGAATACTTTATAAGTGCCTCCTTGTAATCACTTAAATAGATTTGCTGGGAAATCCTGGGATGTGGAATCAGATTAGTTGATATGGAAAACATTTTTCTGTTAAGAAAAGGCAGGGAGAATATAAAATACCCCTGAATAATACCAACCCTAAAAGGTGAAGTAGTCTACAAACAACTAATGGTAATGTTTGAAATGAGCTTTATTGTTTCTTATGAAGTAAATCCTTCTTCACTGTCTCATAAAAAGTAAAAGATTGATTAATGTCTCTATTGCAGAGTAGTATTGATGGTGTATATCTTATTTTGAGAAGGACAAGAAGGATATTTTCTGGCCTTGACAAGTTTTAAAAAGAAAAAAATGTATTATCTTTAATTTACTAATGTACACAAAAGGATGAATGGCCTTTTCAAGAGATGATTATTGGTCAGTATCAAACGATTGTTTTTATATTCAAGAAAGGGACAAATTACCATTCTTTGTTTTTTATATGCATTGCATAGCAGAATAGCACAGAGACTGAAGATCTTCAGTTTTGTTCAGAAGACTTCACTAATGTATCTGTACTTTTTACAGAAATTGAACATATATATATATAGATAGATAGATAGATAGATAGATATAGATAGATATATAATTCTGTATGAATAGAATAGTTTATCAACTGTAAGCAAATGTATCTGTCATGTGTTGCATTATTGAATGTATATTCGTTTTTAAGCATTGTCCTAGTAAATGATCTAGAGATGTACATTATTTTTCTCTTTTTAGTCTAAGAGTAAGATACACCACTAAGCAACTCTTGAAATACACATACAGTATTAAATGCTGTGAAATGAGTCAGACAGAGGCTGTTATCCAGGTGTGCTACAAGAAAATCAGTAGATTAGATATTCATGAAGAAATAACAAATTGACCGTAAGTTAAACACAATAGCAAAAAATTAAACAAACTAAAAGGATAAATGAAGCACAGTAAATAGCCACTCCAAGTAGCGATATAGTTCATGGAATGGAAAAGAAGGATAAAAGGATGGAGGACAGTATCAATTTTCTAAAATATTTAAAATAAATCTTCCTTGGGCCAGTGATTTAGTTCAGTGGTTCTGGTGCCTGTCTTGCAAGCGCAAGGGCCAGGGTTTGATTCCCGGTAACCACATACCATACTGGGCGTGAAGACTCACCCCAGCAGCAATCAGTACCCCATACCACAGTGCCAGGCGTGGTGGCTCACGCCTGTAATCCCAGCACTTGGGAGGCAGAGGCAGGAGGATTGCCGTGATGTGAGTTTGAGGCTGAGCTCAGTGCCAGCCTGAACTACAAGTTGAGACCCTGTCTCAAAAAAATAAATAAATAATAATAACAATAATAATAAATTTTCCTCAAAGCGCGAATGAAATTGGTATCTGGAAGAAATATCAGTATTCATTACTCTCAATATGCTGTCAGCTTTATTATTCATTGAGAAATGAATGGATAAAATATGATATGTCTGTATCTATATATGCATACATACACATATAGATATCAGCATGCATAGGTGTAAATATCTATCTCTTTTTATAAGAATATGATACATTTCCATATCCACATTGATTTAGGTTACTATAAATATTATTCAAACGTTTCAAGTAAAGAAATTGAAGCCAAGTACAAGGACACATGATTGCAAACCCAGCTACTTAGGAAGCAGTAGTGAAAAGATCAAGCCTGTCCAGGAGTAAAAGGCAAACCTAGAGAGAACATATTGAAGCTTTCCCTCTCATAAACAAAAACTGATGGTGAAGGAAGGGAAAGAAGGGAAAATATGAGAAAAGGAAAAATGAATCAAAGATTTTATAGAGAGGAAAGGAAAGGAAATATAAAAAACAAGAATTATAATGTACATGTACAAATTCTCAATGATGAATGCAACCATAAGGTATACCTAAAATAAGGTAACCAATAAAGTTAATGTAAAAAAAAGAGTAAAGTTCTATAAAATATAAAATATATTTTATAAAATATAAAATAAGGCAAATGCTACACGATCAAAATCATACATAAAATTAAAATACATTAAACTCATGGAATCAGAAAGCAGATTGGTAGATTCAGGATCAGGATTGAGTAAGGTGAAGTGGATCAAAGAGTCAAAAGCTTTATATAGGATGAATTTTCCTCAGAAGTTAGCCTGCAGCATGCTGATAGTCCCTAATAATACTGAATCGTACATAAAAGATTTGCTAAGAGATGAATTAGAAATGTTTTATCACATAAAAATTGTAACTTTGATGATTATAACTATGATTATTTTGATAATTTCACATTATATACTCATATCAAACTATATTGCATTCATTAAAATATGTACTTTTTAATTATGAGTTATATCTCAATTAAAGTGAACATAATATAATAGGAGATGGAAGTGATGTATTTGGGAGGTCTGAGCTTCTGGCATTGCTTTAGTATAGATAGAGGAAAACAGGGAGATGCACAAGCAACTCTTTATTTTGGCTTGAAAACAAGCCAAACATTTCAGAGAAAGAAGAAGAGACACACAAGTTAGTTGCACAGGAAAGGTTGAAGTCACATTTCAATGTACTGTTCTGCAGTATATTCCACTAGAGATGCTGAGTTAGGGACTGAATTGATGAGCCTACTTAGGAAATATAGATTGTGTATACAATGTACTTAGAATTGTCATTATAAATAAAAGAATATTTTATGTGAAATATGTAACCAAACATTCTCTATGAGAATTTTAAGCATTGCTGATTCAGGAAAGATCTTTCCCTAAGGAATTCATGAAGAAAAACCTCAGAACATGAAGAATATAAGAGAGAAACATTTGCCATGATATTTACTTGGGAGAAATTTAGTTAATTTTACTTTGATCTATGAATAATCAATAATCCTGGTAAAACCATTTTACTTTTTAAATTGATTTTATTGGTATATTTTATATACACGTTATGATCACAGTCAGCATTGAGAATTTGTACCAGCACTTGATACATCTTAATTCTCATTTTTCCCATTCCCTGCCATCCCTACAACCTCCTTCCCCCATATACATAAGCCTTTTTTCTCTTTTTTTAACGTCAATTTTTTTCTTTCCCTTCTTTACTTACTCCTAGCCCTTTTTCCCTTTGCCTTTTGATTATTTTATTCCTATTTTGATTATTTCTTCCTATTTATTTCCTTTTGATTATTATTATACCTATCAAAAATTTTAGGACAACTGAAGATGTAAAGGAGCATTTTTTATTTATTTTATTTTTATTTATTTATTTATTTATTTTAGGATTTTTGAGACAGGGTCTCACTTTGTGGTTCAGGCTGGCCCTGAGCTCAGCCTCCAACTCACATCACAATCTTCCTGCCTCTGCCTCCCAAGTGCTGGGATTACAGGCGTCAGCCACCACGCCCGGCACTGTGGTATGTGGTACTGGTTGCTGCTGGACGTGAGTCTCCACACCCAGTATTGTATGTGGTTACTGGGGATTGAGCCCAGGTCCTTGTGCTTGCAAGACAGGCACTGGAACCACTGAGCTAACTCCCCGGCCCTTAAAGGAGTATTTTTTAAAAAGTAGTTGTGACAAGAGATAGACCATGGTAGCTTTAAACATAAGTGGATTATTACAAACAGTTGGAAATAAGTTGAAATAAGCTATTTAATATTGGTTTTTTTTTACAAGAGTTTGATGAAAGATGTTAAGAAGAAATGAAACTGTAGTTATGTAAGATAATTATGCAAAAATTATGCAAGGTCATTGAGTCTAAGTAGCTAGAAAAGAAGGGAAAGAATGAAAGAGTGTGTGCTGCCTTGTGAGCTCCTGGTACTATCTGCAGTTTCACTGGACATTCATTTTGTTTAATGCTTGTTGTTCATATGGATAATTTTAATAGTACCTCTCCCTTTGTACTTGCTATTGATAAGCCTTCTCACTTTATTTGGCAGTAAAATTTCATTTTATTAAACAATAGGAAAAATAAACTTTGACCTACTTAATCTTTAGGAGTCAAAATCCATACAGTTAATCACTCCCATCATCACACTTCGTTCATGGAACAAATATGTATTAAGTATTTAAATACAGACACTGGAAATGAAGGTAATAAAGTACTTTATTTAACCTAAGTAAACAAAAACTATGTTTCATGAATCCAATGTATAACCTTCACTTACAAAATTTTGTTTATACTCTATGGTTTGTGTGGATTTTCATATAGACATTTTTTTTTTGAATTCCAAGTTACATCATCTGAAATGTAATTTTTCTTCTTGGCTCTTTCATTTTTAAAAATTAAGTGTATTGGTTCATTTAAAGTGTATATTGTTTTGTTTTCATATTCATCATTGAGAAAATTTGTACCTGTACATGATATATCTTGATTCTTATTTTTTCTTGGCTTGTTTTTGTTGTTGTTGTTGAGATAGGGTCTCATTTTGTAGTTCACGCTGGCCCTGAGATCAATATGTAGCCCAGGAGAGCCTCAAACTCACAGCACTCCTTCTACCTCTGTCTCCCAAGTGTTGGGATTGCAGGCATGAGCCACTACTTCTGGCACTGTGGTATGTATTTCTGATTGCTAGTGGGCGTGAATCTCCCCTCCTGGCATTGTTGTATGTGGTATCTGGGGATCCAACCTGGATCCTTGCACTTGCAAGGCAGGGGCCAGAACCACTGAGCTAATGCCCCCAGCCCTTGCCTTTTTGTTGTTGTTGTTGCTGCTGTTGTTTTGGTTTTTTATCTGATACAATACTATGAAACAACGGAACTTATCTTTAAATTGCTTATTTAATTATTAACACATATACTTTTGCAAAATAATTAGTGAATAAATGAATTTGATTTGAAATATTGGAGTCATACTGAATTTGAGTTTGCTTATAATCTGGCTATATTTATAAAAGTTGAGTAGGGTCAAATTGGGATAATAAGAAAAAAAAATTCAGAATGTTTAAGGGAAAGCACAGTAATATGTATATCTTCTTAGGTTTATGTCAATAATCTTGACATCTCTCTTATTTTTGAAAATGTAAAGGGGTCTCTTTATCATATAAAATATTAATAATTTGACTCATAATTTTTTTTGATTATCTAGGACCTTAGAGACAGGATAACAGTTACAATTCCCTTCTACGGAAACTTCCGCAACCTTGATAATATACATGGCCGAACAAAATTTTAAAAATAGAAGTTCTGTCTAAAGCAGATACTTGTTCCTAAAAAATATTTATTGTAATTTAGCTTTAAAAGATATATCTTAAATTTGTATAAAATCAAATGTAGCTTCTGTTTGGCTTTAGGGCAACAAAGTTCAGTACCACAGTACTCTTTTTTTAAATTTTTTAATCTTTATGGGTACATTACATATATGCATTATGATTGCACTCCATAATGGGGATTTGTACCAGTATAAGACACAACTTAATTCTCATTTTTCCCATATCCTTACCCACCCTACCGCCCCCCATATACATAAAATTTGTTTCCTTACTTTTTTGTTACAATCTCATAATTTTTCCCCCTTCACCCTATTTTACATTGAGCATTTTCTATTTCACAATATATAACATAAAATTCTAGGACTCATTTACATCTTTATTTTCTCATACCAGAGAAAAGATGCAATATGTACCTATCTGTGACCTATTTATTTCACTTATGAGGATATCCTCAAGGTATGTCCATTTAAGTATAAATGATTCAAACTTATCATTTTTTATGGCAAAGTAATACTCCATTCTGTAGAAGAACCACAGCTTTTTATACAGTCTCCGGTTGATGGACACTTGGCTTATTCACAGATACTCTTTATGTGAGTCTAAAACATTCTCATGGAAATCTCATTGACATGCACATGTTCTCAGTATTGATTTGTAAAGCACAGTAAGGTTAGTGGTAGTATGGCATATTGTAGTTTAATTTTAGCTTTGTTTGTCATTATAAAAATATTTAGTATGAAAGAAAAAGGAATAATGACAAAATTATGGTGTTGTCAATACTTACCGAAAATTAGAAATTCTCTCATTAACAATGATTGCAGAATCAGCAGTTATTATACATTTGAATTATGTATCTCTTTAAAGGACCTACAATTTATAGTTCTTATATGAATACAGAAAACAACAACTCTCAAAAAGAAATAAAACAAAAATATAAATTAAAAGACTGTTAATTGATGTATTTAGATTTTTTTAACCTCTTTTATCTTTAAACTCTATGCCTTACCATCTCAGAGATGAATAAGCCATGATTTCTGCACTGTAGATCAATGTGATGTACACTTACTTTGAAGACATAATGAGGACTTCATGTCTTATGATACTGAAAACAATGTTAACTAAATCTGCATAGGATAGCAGTAGTTATTAATACAGTCATTGTGTTTGTACTGCCATATAAATTTTTAAGAGACAAAATACTTCTCATTTATAATTTTGACTGTTGGAAGGATGTAAAAGTGGAAAATGTTTAAATATCTACATTTAGTGATCAATGTTTTATTATATTTTACTGAATAATTAATGAAAGATATTCTTAGAATATTTAACATTTCCCTTTCTATTTTAAAATAAGTATTGATATTTTGGAAAAATATGTATAGGCAGTATTATGACAAATGACCAAGTAGGGAAATCCAAGAGACTGTGCTACCCAAAAGGCAATGAAAACATGTACAAAAATTGTCAGAATTGACATTTTTGGAATTTCAAACAAATTAGAAATTTACTGCCACTGGAAGAATACTATATCAATTTTTAAAAAGCTCAATTTCTATAGAAGACCTTAGTAGCATTCTACCTGGCCTCAGTGCCTTTCTCTGCTTCCCTATTTGGCATTGGCCTTCCAAACATGAATGTATGTTCCTACAAACATCTAGTATCAAAAGTCAAAGGACACTTTACTTTGAAAGAATTGTGATTATATATATTGAGCTGTCCATTGGCTCCTGGAAACCCTGGATCAAAGGGCTTGTTTTTCTTTTGCTAATTCAGAATTTTTCTAGCATTGAGGACATTACCTAATGGCATTTACCAAAAACATCTAAAGGTGAGTGCAGTTGTTGTTTCAGCTAGTCAGTGATATGAGGACAAAAGAGACAAAAAAATTTGTAGCAGTTGCACTCCTAGATATTTATAAGAGAATTAAAAACTTACTCAATTTGAAATCATATACCCAAGTGACTCACCGTTACATGAATATTTATAGTAGTTTTCCTAATATTGCAAAATAGAATAAAACTGAAATGACCATCAATTGATCCATGGTTAAACAACTTATATTTCTGTTTAATAGAAGTAGATTATTATAAAATAATAAGTACTCTACATGTACAAGTGCTGAAGTACTCTACATGTCACATGATGAATGAGTCTGAAAAATATTATACTGGATAAAAGAAACCAGAAACAAAAAGGCACAAACTATGTTTCTTCATTTTTGTGAAATGTCCAGAATAGACAACTCATGGAGGTTGGAAGATTATTGACCAGATGTTAGGGGCATGAGGAGATAGGTATGGCTGTTTAACAGAGAAGTAGTGTGCTTTTAGTATGGTGAAAATATCCCAAAATTAGCAATGATTCAAAATTATACCAAATATTTTAGTCAATCACTAAGTCTTATTTTTCATTGGTGGAACATAGTGTGACTGGTAAAAGACGATCATTTAGCTTTTGTTGGGACATGTTCATAGTCAGAAGTTAAGAAGCTTATGCCCATTTGATTTTTGGCTTCCTCTTTGCATTACCCAAAATGTTATCCAAGATGTGGCTATGTCAACTAAATCTCCTCTAAATTCTCATTTTACTTCTTAACTAACCTTTGCACTTTTATTTTTCTATGAATTCTGATCATTTAATTTGACATAGGCCTCCCTCACAAGATGAAGAGTACAAATAAAAAAGACAAAACAAAGCAACCCTGGAACTGATTCAATCCTAACAGGGCTGCTTTTAAAACAGTAACTGAGATGAAAATCAAGAATTACTATAACTACAGGTCATATTGTTTACAAAGAGATGAAAAACTAATTTTCTTTTCCTAAAATCGTCCTAATCCAGGGAATCTTGCTATTTTTTTTAAACTTTCTTCTTTGTAACCAACTACTTTCATCAGTTTGTTTTTTGCACCTTCATATTTTTTATAATGTAAAGTTTTGATAACCTTTCAATGCCATTTAGTTAACTTGTCTCTGTGTATAGGTATGATACATTCCCCTTCCTCTTCCTCCTCCTCCACTCCCTCCTCTTCTTTCTTCTTTCTTCTTCTTCCTCTTCTTCTTCCTTCCTCTTCATCTTCCTCCTCTTCTTCTTTTTTCTTCTTCCTCTTTTCTTCTCCTCCTCTTCCTATTTCTCTTCCTCCTCCATCTCATCATTTTTATAACTTTCAGTTTCTAAAATTTCAAAAGTTACTTTTTCCTCCTGCAGACAGCAATCAGTGGGTTGAGGGGAAATGACATAAATGTACTTATGTGGTCATGGAACCTTGTAATAAAAAGAAATGTTTAGACTGTCAAAGCATAAGAGATAGCTAAGAAGAGGAAACAAAGTTGTTAGGGAGAACTATGGTCTTGTTCTCAAATGTTTCTCTTGACCTACAAAAGAAGCATTCATTCTATTAACCAAGTAGGAGCAACACTGGACAGGAAAAGTCTACCCTCTTTGTATTCTGCTGTTCACCTCTCACAGTAGGGAAACCAAGTAATATATCAGAAAAAACTGCATACAATTAGTTTGACAATTTCCTCACCTTTTTGTCAGAGTAGCATGCTCTTAGAAAGTATCTGTTCCCCTCTTCCAACTAAAATAATCTTACCACATTGGCATCAGGAGTGCAACTCAGAGAGAATTTCATTCTGGAAGAGTAACTCACTTTTGGGATGAAGGTATTGAAATTCTTACCAAAATGTTGATTTAAAGAATAAAGCAGCTATTTTATTTCTATTGTGATTTAAAATAAGTGTGCTGAGGTTTTTTTATTGTCTTACAATGCAATGGGAAAAATGAAATTAACAATAATAAATACAAATAGTAATGATTATGTCTCATATAAATTTATCTCTCAAATAGAGCTGTACTTGGAAAATTCATAAAAGAAACCAAGAACCTGTGTGATGCATACTTTCACTTCTTAATTTACAGTTTGGCATGCAAGAGTCCAGGCTAAATAATGCAAATAGCATATTTTTTTTTGTTTTAACACAGAACAGCATATACACAGAATATAATCTTGTCTTTTGGCTAATGCTTATGGTCTGAGGTCACCGGATGATCTGCTTTATTTCTAATGTGGTACAGCATAGTAAAATCAAGATCATATAATAGATTCCATTTTATTCTAAGATAAATCAGAAATTGAAAATATTTCTGATTTTTTTCAGGATGTTTTATATCTTCTATGACCACAGTGGCAAGTTTTGAACAATTTCAAAGGTGAAAATACCCTTTATCATGTCAGAGTACACATGAAGAATCAGATAATTGTGTACATATTATATTTTCCATGCCAGTGTAGGAATCATCAATAAGATTATCTAATGATTTGAATGGAAATGAATGCTTCCAGGTTTGACATTGAACATTCACTGTGGTTGAAGAAAATTTCTGATGTTTAAATACCTGTGAAGAAAACTAAAATAAATCTCTCATATCACAGCTCCTTTTATTAGTTAAGAAGTCCTGATGAATATGTTCTCTCATGAAAACATCATGGCATCCATTTATTAATGATATCCTTCTGATATTTTAGCTTGAAGATAAATGCTTTGAACTTCAGTCATAAAAGCTATTTAAATTCTTATCTATAAATAATTTGATTTCATTTCTGTGCAGGTTAATTGCCAGTATATCTCCTGTACAAGATTCCCATACTTTTTAGTTGAGAATTTTTCCCATTTCATAAGTATCACTTTTGTTTCTTATGCTGTAGTCGCTACTGTGTACCAAGGAAGAAAATGATCATAAATGAAAATGATCATCCTTACTGCAATTAAATTTATAAATTTGGTAAATTAAACTAAATATATAATTACCAGTATGACATGTATGACGTGTGTACTGTGACGTGTATTATAACATGTGTGTGGCCACAGCAGCAGGTATCCAAGTTAGGTTGGGAATCTGAAAAATCTTGGAAGGAGTATCTCCTAAGAAGGTGGATGAAAGAAGCCTAGGAGTTATAGAAATTTATTTCAGACAGAAGGAAGTATACGTGAGGTTGTGAAAACCCTGACATGAACAACTGCTTGGATGTTTATAGCTGAGAAAAAAAAAAAAAAAAAAAATATATATATATATATATATATATATATATATATATATATATAGAGAGAGAGAGAGAGAGAGAGAGAGAGATTAAACGTTCCTATTAAGAATTTGAGATTTTTAGCCTGTGATCACTCTGCTGTTTTTGAAAGAATGGATTAGAGGCAAAGCTAGATGCCAGAATAGCAAAAAGTAAAGTATTTTCTGCTATTTATTATTATTTTTTCCAATAATCCTTAGCTTCAGCCTTAGTTCCTTAAAAAGAAATTCTAAATCATTTGGAATTTCTTGGGTGATAGAAGCTTCTTGGTTCTGATCAGGTGACTTTTACTAGGCCCCTATTCTAGGCCTAGTCACCAGGAAAACGGAGCTGTGGTTTGCATTCATAAGCTTGGAGTTTTCATTTCACCCTTCCAAGGAGACCGGAAATGAAGACCACTGCAGGTCATGCCTATATGGTGGTGTCCTTATTTAAAAAAAAAAAAAAAAAATCTCTGAACCACAGGATGTCAGGAGCTTCTGAGTATGAGGAAGATCTCATACCTCAACCTCACAGGGATGAGGTTTCTGTGCTTGGGACCCTTCTCGACTCTCCCCTATATACTTCTCCAAATATAGCTTTCATTATATTATTTGTTGATAAAACAGGAAATGCTGCAAGAAGTGTCTGCCTTAGTTCTGTGAGCTACTTTATCACATTAACTAAACCCAGGAAATGAGTAGTGTGTGGGAAAATTTATGCCTGGATGGTGTACTGATTGTGACTGGTGCCTGAAGTTAGAGAAGAGTTAAGAAAAAACATTTAACCTGTGGATTTTGGCATCAGCTCCAGTTAGACTATGTACAAATTAAACTTAATTCTAGGACCCTCAGGGGTATTTTCTGAAAGAATTGCTTGTGTTGTGGGAAATAAACCCACTTATATGATGATACAACTGTCACAGTGAGTGACCGTTGAGTCTGTGTGAGTAGAAAATAGAGAATATGACTTCCTATATCTTAAAACATCAATTTCCTCACTCTTTTAATAATTAAAAAACAAGCACATTCTTTTTTGAGAATTGTCAAATCAAAAGACACATTGAATTCCCTAGATTAAATGTCCTGAAATTAAAAAGCTGTGACCTATGAGGAGCAAGAATTGTGTGTGTAAGGGGCTACTTTATAAGTCCCAAGGGTTGTATGTAAGTTTCAGTTTCATATTTATCATTTTAAGAAAAAATTGTACAGTTTTGCTATATGCAATCAATACATTGTAGGAAGTTAAACACCTACCTGTAGTCATATCTACCGATCTAAAATCTCCATGCAACAAGGCGCCCAGAAAGAAGAGCAGTGAGAATGAGGGCAGCAAAGGCTTGGCTACCAGCTTCACCTGAACCTATCTAAAATCTCACCTGTTTGCCTTCCTTCAAAAGTTTGCATCCACTAAAACTTCCAAGCTGCTGATACCAGTAGAGATTTTCTGCTCCTAGCTTTTTCCAGCTCTAAGGAAAAGCAGAGATTCATTTTCGCTGAGTCAAGGAATCTTCATTTCACCATCTATAAAGATTAGAGACGTGCGTTTTGTCACATTTGCTTAAGGTTAAGCATGTCCATTCCAAATTTATTTCACTTCCTCTAAAGAGTACAAAATTTGGTCTAGTTAAGGAATAGTTTCATCCTATTAATTTGACTTGGTCTGATTTGGAAAGTGGATAGTCTTAGATTGCTGTGGTGAGAAACAATTTACTTCTCAAGTCTTCTTTCAAGGCAAAAAGCCACTAAGCTAGTTGAGAATATATCACGGGGGAAGTTACCTCAGTTCTGTGGAAGGACTACCTGGCAGCTATCCCAGAGAGCAAGGCCCAGAAAGGCTTTTCCACTGAAGTTTAAAAGACCCAACTCACAGCTCATTAAACTGATGTAAATACTGAGAAAGAACCTAAGCCAAAGATTGTGGAAGGTCACGTACTTATGGAGGTCAGCCAGTACGAAAGGGCTGTGAGCTCTTGTGTTCGTGATCTTTGTAAGTGACGCTTCCTTTTCGCTGCCTGTCTTCTCATATGGTGTTTTAGTGATGAAGAGCAGGACTGATTTCTGGCCAAAGAAAGAACATAAAGAGATCTTGAGCTGAGGACTAATACCTGTTCTTTCAGAGAGATGCAGAAGTGTGGCTAATATAAGCATAGTTGCCAATTTACTGTCAAATGTAGAACAGTATTATCTTAGGAAACGTGTATGTGAGATCAGAATGAGCGGATGCTGTGTCCACAAACCAGTTAGGTGTGTCGAAGTGACATCATCACAACATGGGTCTTTCCGCTCTGTGCACATCCTGATAGCATATTTTTGTGCACCCCATCTTTAGCTGTCTGACAGGTTACTAATTTAAAGTCCACATTTAGCAAATCATATAAATTAATATCACACAAGTTACCTGTATACTCATTTTATATATATATATATATATATATATATATATATATATATATATATATATATATTCAGCCTATCTTGTGCGTTCTACCTATATTTGAGATGCTTACTTCTTAACAAGTTACTGTGTTTAGTACTTTGTATGAAGTCATTTCATTTGTTTGGATTTTTGTTTTCTTTGGCACAACTGAATATTCTGAAGTACAGCAAGTGCTCATTATTGAATAAACTTGCCTGCTCCATCTGTATCAGAATCACAAAATTTACACTTTATATCCCCCAATAATTATTTTTTTCTTTTTTTCTGTGAGGTTAAAAGTAGGAAATGTTCATTGAAAAAGCAAGCTTCTGCCTAAGAGGGACAGAAGGGGGACCCAAAAGAGGGTGAACACCCCGCCCCAGCATTTCTTTTCTTACCAAAAAAAAGAGTTTAACAAATATTTATCAGGATCCTTTTGAGAAATGATAGCACTTTCCCCATGCTGACGTAGAAGATTTTGAAATTCAGATAAAACTAGGAGCGAATCAACAGAACTGGTGACTGACTTTACAGGGAAGAAGATAAACAAGAACTACCAGGTTTCTGCTCGGACACGGGCAGCATCTCTGAAAGTAGGCAGGATCAAAGAGGAGAAAATTGTGGAGTTAATGTGTAATAAACTGAAGTTAAATTTGGGGTTATGTTTCTAGAGAGATTTCCAGTTGGAGATTAAATATTGATGTGAATTTTAGAAGACAAATCTATTGAATAAAACAAGGTGTGGAATCTATCAACATACTGATAGCTTCACAGATAGTTTCAGTACCATTAAATTGAATGATTTCACCTAGAAGGAGAATGGAGCGGGATCTGAGAAGTCAATAAGTCAATATTTAAGACAATATAAATCCATATTTATAGTAGTGCTTTATGATTCAAATTTTGTTGTGCTTGCTTTACTGGAACTAAACTCTTGGAATTCAGTTCTTTGCATACCTCTAGGTTGGTTTCCATTACAAGACATACTTGTCTTTTTTTTTTCTCCAAATTTTATTTTTTTCCTCAAAATGTGTATTGGCACATATTAGATATACAATAGATATACATTAGATATACATTGTGATCATCTTGAACATTGAAAATTTGTATCTGCACACGATGTATCTTGATTCCCATTTTTTGCCCATCCCCCTGTCCTCCCTTGATGAGACTGAAGTGGTATTTGTGTTATTTGTAAACAGGGAAAGTTGGTGAAGCACATGAGCCACTTCGCAGCTTAGGTGTTTTGCTGCTGGCCTTGTTAGCCTGGGGAAGCAACCAGACTCATGGCTCCTCCAGATACAGATTTTCTTGCTCATCTTTCTTCTATTTCTGGATCAAATGTATATTTAATTGTAAGAGTAAATTTAGTATTAGTTTCTCATGCAAGATACATTTATGTCCAAAGCTGGGGACTTAGAAAAAGTGAGAGATTGGTATGAATTTTGTTCCTTCTCTTGCTTTCTAGCTGATTTTTGTGGGTTTTAACTTGTGTTGCTTTCTGAAACTCAAATCCATCTTTGTTTACCTTTTGCTTAACTTGTGACCATTGAAGTCCACCCAGAGACACAGAAGCATCAGATTCCCCCAGACTACTTAACTCCCAGATGGACCTGCTTTCCTAATCAAATCCTAAATGATACAGATATGCACAACCTGGTATTTTAGCATGTATACATCAATGTGCTGAGAAAAGAGGAACAGTAATTTTGACATGCTAAATAGGATACTGCAGTACGTTATAACAGTTATTATCTCATTAGTTTTTAAAGTATAATTTCATTACTACATACTATGCTTATAAAATTTTGTATTTCAATATGATTTTTCATATATAAATGTAACATTTTGATAATGTTCATCATCTATTACTCCTTTTATACTTTCTTTTCAGTGATTATTTATTAATCTAAATTTCACTTCTTCATATTCTGCTCTATGTAATTTGGGCTGGCTTAAACAGTCATAGTTTTCCTTAGTCAGCCGGCTTCATATTAAGTTTTTCCAGTGATGATCAAAGAAGAAATTAGAAAGCTTAAGCAAAATAAAGAAACTTATTTACTTCAATATTGGGACAAAACCCCCACTTTATTTCAAACTGGTGGTTCATTTCAGATCCTGGTTTATTTTAGCAATCTTAGAAGCAGATTAATCACACACCTCAATTATTGTGATGAGATAGAGTCAGGAATTCCATCGTTAGAAAAGTATGGAGAGCAGAGAAAAGGTTGTTTCTAGCAAAAAGATCATCATGAACACAGCTCATGGAGCACACAGAGGTACACACACTGTGCCTCTGAGCTTCACAGAGAAAGGAAAATCAAAGGAAGTATGATCACATGAGGCTTGTGAAGTGTGCCGATAGGTGAGGTTTTCTGATAATGACAAGGAATTGGAGAACTGATGGGGTGGCACACCTTCCTAAGTGGCCTTTCTCAGGATTATAAGTGTCAGAAGGATATGAGTTGACCAGAAATCAGTTTATGCACTATTTCTGATGACAGATAAAAGTGCACTAAGTGCAAGAATGAGCTTGGAAAGAAGAGAATAGATTTGGAAATAGAGTTTTGAAATAGATATGGAAACTGTATGATGGGCTGGGTGTATAGGGAATATGAAAATAATTAAGTTACCAATCTGAGTATCCAGTAAGTGCACAAGCAAAACGGTAATTCTAGCTGTCCACATGATAGATCTGGAAAGGGAAACACAGCTTAGCTAAGATTCCTTCATGCCCTCTGCATTATGTGCTTTGAATGTCTGTTTTAAATAGCTCTATTATGTAGAAATTGTCTATCTCATTCATTTTTATTTTATTTGTGAAATAACAAATACATGTTGTTTAAGTGTTATTTTTGAATACAAATTTTTTTCTGAGAAAAGACATATTAAGGATTTCTAATACGAAACAATATAATTTTCTTAAGAAAATTTGAGGTAAAGGAATATATTTAGTAAAATAATGGGAAGTACCTCAAATAAAACAAGGCCTATTGTATATCATAAAATAATTTTAAATATATTAAATTATATATCTCCGGGCTTTACAATAGAAGACATTCTAGATAAATTCATTTAGCTAAATAGTTACTGAGCATCTGTTTTAAATCAGTTATAGTTTTAAAAATGGTGAACATAGTGACAAAATTCCTGGCTTATGGAGCTTGTATTCTTGTGCAAAGATGTCTATAAATAGAAATAAAATAATGATGCAGTAAGTTTTATCACAGCAAAACAAATCAAAGAGAAAGGATGTAGAGGAATCAGAGCAAGGGAAGTATGTTATTATATTGGAAATTCTCAGGAAGAATTTAATTAATAAAGTAGAATTTTGCATTGGCAAAAAAAGGTTTAGTAGTAAGTATGTGGACCTGGAATGGGAAGGGGATTACTCTAGTCAGAGAAGTCAGCAAAATCTGAGTGAAACTGTTTGTAAGGGAAGAGCCAGGGCTTGAATCCACAGAGTTAGCCTGTGAGTTAGTTCCAATAAATTTGATCAACTGTGTCCAGAAGCTGTGGACAAGAGAAGGTACCACTAAATATTTAATTTATACACAGTGAACAGTAAGCATATTTAAAAATGCTTAGCCATTTTGTAGACCAAACATAAAAAATTAAAGTGATTTTATTTCCCAGTTGATAAGCTAACAAAGTTATCTGTCACAATGATGAAAGTAATAGGAATTTATTTCTATTACAGAAGAATTTAAAGTAATAATAAGTTCAAGGATTACCTAAGTTAGTAAAATATATTTAACTATATCTGTTACAAGAAATACGAGATAGACATTAAATATGGAAACAGTGTAAAA
>PVIR01033382.1:0-17920 GCA_004026965.1 Petromus typicus | reverse complement strand
CAAGGAAAGGCTGCCTGTAACGCAGTGGTCGCAGCACAAGGTTCCAATCTGGGGCCCAGCAGCCCTGTACCCACACTACACAGCCTCCTCTGACACGCGGTAATAGCATGGTATGTGACTACTTCATTTTTAAAAATTAGAGTAAAAGACATTTTGCCAGTGAGCCCCTTCAAGAGATTCCCCATGCTTTGGACACACATATGTCCTTGCCACTATACCTGGAGCAGCTCCTGAGTCCTCTTCCCTGTGTGTCTTTAGCTGTGCTGTCCTGGCTGCTCCAGTGTCCTAAACTGATTCAAAATATTTACCTTTCATGGTCATTTTGACTTTGGGGAAGAACCAGAGGTCACACAGGTGCCAGATCCGGTGAATAAAGTAGAGGAAGACACAGTGTCATGTTTTTACGAGCCTGTCCTTCCATTGGATGGCGCCCGGTGATGGCAGTCACCGTATTTTTTATCACACCTCCTAACAACACTCAGGAAAGAAGACACCAGAGCTGCTGCAGAAAGTGGTAAGAATCACAAGAAAAATGTGTTCAAAGCAAGAAGGGTTTGAGGCAGATTCAAGGCAATGTGTCTTGTACTGTAATATTTAATTTTTACATTCACCATATAGTTTGGTCACATCTTGTAATTCAGATGTGCTGTTCTGTGCGCAGAAACATTTGCAAGTTCCTCCAGGAGCCATGGAAAGTCTTTCCCTGAATCTTGCAGTCTGCCTCCTGAATGTAGAGGATTTGGGGGGCTGGGGGATGAGGGAGGGGGCCTCTTCCCCGCTACACTACTGCCATGTGCTATCCATCCCTTCTACATTTACTTCTCTACTTACCTTATTGTAATCATGTGATGGCATTAAAAAACCTTTGATAACATCTCTTAATGGTGGCATAGGGTTCCCTAGTAGTGAATTCTAAATAGATGATTCTATCAGCACCCTCTCTGTCTCTCTGTCTCTCTGTCTCTCTCTCCATTTCACACTTTTTGCTATTATAATTGCCCTTGTAGGGAACACACTTGTAGTTAAATCTTTACTCACTTAATTACTACTTTGTAATAAATGACTAGCAGTGGAATTGTTGGTTCAAAAGTTATGTGCATTAGAAAGGCTTTTGATTCCCTTTGCCAAATGGACCACCTAAAAATGTTCATAAATGCATCCCGTTTCCCCACCCCCCATCCCACCAGAGTCTATCTTTTTGTTTTCCTCATCTCTTGCCAATTGCAGAGTTGTTTTTTGGGTTTTTTTTTTTTTTTGCTTTTGAAATGTCTCATTGTCGCTTGCATTTGCATTTCTATGATCGCCAGCACAGGGAGCACTTGTTGAGGATTTATTAGCCACTTGTGGTTCCAAGGCTTTTGTCCCGGTCTTTTGTCCATTTTCCCACGGAGGGGCCCATCTTCTCCGTAATGGTTTAGAAAGCTCTCTGCGTACCTGCACTCCTGCCTCAGGACCCAGCTGCTCTCGGCACCCTCTCCGGTTGCTATGCAGATGTGCCACTGGCAGGACCAGTCGCCATGGCCACAGATGCCCGGGTCTCAGTGAGGAGCGAGTGAGGAGAGGTTGCCATGGCGATACTACCCAAGCGGGCCCTGGCTCCCCACCTACCCGACGGTGGAGCAGGAACCCAGGAAGCAGGTCCTGGGGCTGCAGGGGATGGAGTGAGGGAAGTTTTACCCACGATGTGACTGGCACCGCCCAGATCCAAGGCGCCAGGAGCTTAGACTATTTCATCCCTAAATATGGAGATGCGTGATAAGATGAAAAGACGGAGCCGCTCATTGCAAAACTTGAAAGTTATGTCCCGTGGCCAGACCCAACCATCTGCGAGGCACGAAGTGAGCTTTTCTGAATAGCATTAGAATCTTCTCATTATTGGCAGTTGTGGTGCATTATTTGTGTGAAGTGTGTTTAAAAGAGCAACTTGCTACAGTAACCCTTTCAGACAGGGACTTTTTATTTTTTTAAATAGAAACTGCACCTTCATTTTGGGACATGCAGAGTCTCTCAAAAGTAAACAAAGAAAGAAACCAGAAGTGGTGGGGCTTCTGGCCCCTCAGCGTCTTGGCGGCAGCCTGTCCCCCTATTTATGCGATAAGTCATGCCCCCCCCATATACTCGGACATCATAAGCCCCAGTATTTCAGAACCACCTTTACAGAGGTTGGTAAAGTAAAATAGGGTGCTGCAAGGGGGCCCTGGCCCAGGTGTCCCCGTCTAAGGACATTTGGGCAGCAACACACAGAGGGGAACAGATGGCAGATGACAAACCCCTGACAGGTTCTCCTGGCTGCTGTCACTGTCGGGTGGAGGAAGGGCACCACTTCTGTTCTCAGGGATGGGGAAACTGAGGCCAGCCACCTCAGGTCAAAAAAGAGCTCCCTCTGAGCCAGGGATTTAGCTCGGTGGTTCCGGCACCTGTCTTGCAAGCACAAGGACCCGGTTTGATCCCCATTAACCACATACAATACTGGGCGTGGAAACTCACGCCCAGCAACAATCAGTACCACATACCACAGTGCCGGGCGTGGTGGCTCACGCCTGTAATCCCAGCACTCGGGAGGCAGAGGCAGGAGGATTGCTGTGATGTGAGTTGGAGGCTGAGCTCAGGGCCAGCCTGAACCACAAAGTGAGACCCTGTCTCAAAAAAAAGAGTTCCCTCGGCCGCCCTTGGGCAGCTTTCTACATGTGCATGTTCTTCCTTACTGACTTAGGCTCCCGTGATCAAACCCATGTCTCTAAGCCCTTCAGTGGGACACAGCCACGTGCAAGACAGAGTCCCAGCCCACGGGGAGTGCCAGGCTGCACGCTTGGTCCTAAGGAGAGGTCGGTTTAGAGAGGAGTCCAGCGCACTGTGGGGACGGACACAGAGGGACCACATATGTGGGTAGTTTGGACAGGGGAACAGGAAGTAGACATGGGAGCCACTACCCAGGGCACGGGAGTAGGGGCTGGACAGGCAGCAAGCTCAGCAGAGGTGGGGGGCAGAGAGGGAGGGTGCCGGCCATGACCTGAGAATGGCAGGGCTTCGCCTCACACATCTACAGGCCTGGGCTCCTCCATGCCAGTGTCACTGCCCCGGGTAGTGCCCGCAAAGCAGCTGGGGACACTAGAAACTGCCTGAGCTTGGGAACAGAGCTAAGCTAGACCCATCCAGCTCTATGGTCCTTTTGTGTCTGGTACAGCCCGATTCTCCCCTTGGGGACAGAGACCAGGGGCCCCAGGGAGAGCGGGGGCAGCAGGTGGCACCCACACCTCCGACAGCAGGTGAGAAGGGCAATGTTCTGTTCCTGCCACCACGAACTCAGGCAGTGCTGAATTGCTCCCCAGCAGGGGCCCCGCCTCTGCTTCCAGGTGCAGATGACCCCCCCACTTCCTGACACAAGTCCCTATTCCACAGGAAGCTGACCCACCCCACATTTCAGCCCCCAGAAACCCAGTTTCTCCAAAGGGACAGCAAAAAAGGAGGATGATGTCATCAGTGAGACCCTCGGTCCCTGGCCAGGTCTTCCTTTGTCACTGAGTCTCTCAAGAGTCTGCGCCTCCCATCCGGTGCCAGAGTGTGAGTGCACTGTAAGAAGGTGAGGCAGAAACCCCTCATGGACTCCAGATGGCTCTTTGACTCTCCACATCTCTGTCACTGAAGCAGATTTCCCAGGAGGAAGGCTCCATCTCTCAGCCTCACCTCCAACTAGGGTGACTGTGCTGGCTGGCGAAGCACCAACAGACACAGGCGAGTAGCTCTTAATAGGAAAGGTAGGGGCTGGGACTTAGCTCAGTCATTCCGGAGCCTGCCTTGCAAGTGCAAGGACCCAGGTTCACTCCCTGGTAACCACATACCACAATGCCAGGCATGGGACTCACGCCCACCAGCAATCAGTACCACCTACCACAGTATCGGGCATGGTGGCTCATACCTGTAATCCCAGCACTCCGGAGGCAGAGGCAGGAGCATTGCTGTGAGTTCAAGGCTGAGCTCAGGGCCAGCCTGAACTATAAATCAAGACCTTGTTTAAAAAATAAATAAAATAAGGGCCAAGGAAGCACAAAGCTCTGGGTTTAACTCACAGTAGAAAGACGGAAGAGGGCCTGAAGCCCCCACCCACCTTTCTCCCACAAGAACCTCTCTATCTATGTCCACAGGCCAAGTGGGGGACCACAATTGCACCCCAACTCGGAGCCCCTCATCTTCCTTTCTGGAACAGCACTGGACAAGGCCAGCTAAGCCAAGGATCTCACGGTAAATTCTACAAATGTTCAGGATTCAGTTGAAAATTCCTGTTTCAAATTTTTCTCTTTCTTTTTTCTTCCCTCTTTCTCCTTTTCTTTTCTTTTTGCACTGTTGGGAATAAAAACCCAGCACCTTGTACATGCTAAGCAAGGGCTGTACCCCTGAGTCACATTCTAGCCCCCAAATCTTCTGAGCAGCATGTCCTTGGGTGATTTCATATAAATATACAGATAGGTAGACATATTAGATAGATAACAGATAGATAGATAATGTTCTCTCTTGATCAGTTTCTGTCTTTTCACCTGTACATTAGACCATTTCCATTTGTCTTCCCTGTTGGAGCTGCTGTCATGAGTACAATAAACTGGGAGGCTTCTACCACCTCTACTCATTTCTCAAGTTCTGGGAGCAGAAGGTCAGACCCGAGGCCTGGCAGCTCAGGTACCTGGTGGCAGTGGTTTCCAGCTCCTAGATAGTGAATGGAGCGATTGTGTTTTGTTTGTTTTGTGGTACTGGGGATTGAACCTAGAAGCTTGCTCGTGAAAGGCAAAGTGCTCTACCTTTGAGCTACATTCCTAGCTTTAAAAAAAAAAAAGTGGAAGAGGCTTCTGCTAAGTTCCCCAGACTGCCCTTGAACTTGCGGTTCTCCTATCTCCTGCTTCTGAGTGGCCGGCCTGCAGATGTGCGTCACAGTGTCTGGCTGCACTCCTGCTTTATTCTCTCTACTTTGCTTTTCCTGTTTTCCTAATAGTTACTTTGCCCCTTAAAAAATTCCACTTTGGGGCCGGGGATTTGGCTCAATGGTTCCGGCGCCTGTCTTGCAAGTGCAAGGACCCGGGTTCGATCCCCAGTAACCACATAAAATACTGGGCGTGGAGACTCACCCCAGCAGCAATCAGTACGACATACCACAGTGCCGGGCGTGGTGGCTCACGCCTGTCATCCCAGCACTCAGGAGGCAGAGGCAAGAGGATTGCTGTGATGTGAGTTGGAGGCTGAGCTCAGGGCCAGCCTGAACTACAAAGCGAGACCCTGTCTCAAAAAAAAAAAAAAAAAAATCCCACTTTGGTTTGTGTATATCCATCACTGGCTCTCTACGGGCTCGCTACGCAAACAGAACGCATCCCAGTGCGTGCTCATGTTTTGTCAGATGGGTTGAACACAGAAACTCCAGTTCCTTTGTATCCCTGTGCTCTCCTTGTGTCTAATCCAATTGTCTTAAAGATCCCTTCTATGTACATTGAAAATCCCATTCGACGCTGCTGGAATTCTTATTCTGAATGTCAACACTTACTGATGAGAGGAAGTCTATCATGTCTGTCCATATTTTCTCTTAGTGTTTGTTCTTCCTCCCAGATGTTCCAAGATTTCTTCCTTTATCACTACTTTCCTGCCTGGGGAATACCCTAAACGATCCCTTCAGGGTGAGTCTGCTGGTGACAAACTCCCTTCATTTCTTTCTCCTGAGGATGTCTTGATGTCCACTCCATTTCGGAAGCACATTGTCACTGGATATTAGATTCTGGGCTCAGAATTCTTTCTTGCAGCATTTGAAAAATATGGTGCCATTTCCCGCTGGTCCCCATGGTAGCTGATGAGAAATCTGCTGTCATTAAAACTGTTTTCTCTTCCAAGTGAGGTGTTGCTTCTCTCTTGCTATGCTCAAAATATTTGTTCTTTGTCCTTGGTGTTCAGAAGTTTTAGTACAATGTGTCTTGGCATAAAACTCTTTGAGTTTATGAGCTTTGGGCTTTGCTCAAAGCAACCTCAGTGTCTTGTATCTGTAGTTTTGTGTCTTCTGCCAGTTTTGAGAGTTCTCAGCCATTATTTCTTGTTATTTGTTTTCTGGGGTTTTGCTTGTTTGTTTGAGACAGGGTCTCGCTTTGTATCAGGCTGGCTCTGAACTCACTATGTAGCCCAGATGAGCCTTGAACTCACAGCAATTCTCCTCTCTCTGCCTCTCAAGTGCTGGAATTACAGTCGTGAGCCACCATGCCTGGCATTGTGGCATGTGGTACTTATTGCTGGTGGGTGTGAGTCACCAGACCCGGCATTGTTATATGTGGCTACCAAGGATAAAACGTGAGCCCTTATACTTACAAGGCAGGTGCCAGAACCACTGAGCTAAATCCCTGGCCCAGCTAGGCTATTCTTTAACTCACAATATACCTCAGACTGGCCTCCAACTAAGAGAGATACTCCTGCCTCAGCCTCCCAAGTACATTACAGGTGTGCATGACCACACCCAGCTCAGCCATTATTTCTTTGAAACTTTTTCAGCTCCAATTCATTTTTCTGTGAATGACAACACAATTCTGGACCTTTTGTTACAGTCTCAGGCACCTGAGATTCTGTTCATGTTTTAAGTTTATTTTTGCTGTTCCGCAGGTTCATTAATTTCTACTGTTCATCTTTCAGTTCACTGACTCTTCCTTCTGTCTCCTCCCTTTGACTGAGTGTTCATTGAGTTTTTAATTTCAGTTATCATACTTTTCAGCTCTAAAATTCCCATTTGGTTTTTCTTATGGGCTCCGTCTCTTTGCTGAGATTTCCTGTCTTTCATTTAAACCTCTCGTGCTTGTGGCTGGAGCATTTTCCCAATGGCTGCTCCAGATCTTTTCCAGAGGAGTCTAACAGCTCCCCCTCTTGTGCTGGTTTCTGTTCATCCATGTTGAATCTTTTCCAGCATGTGGGAGGCGACAGAGCTGTGAGGGCAGAACCATCATGAAAGGATGAGCACCTTTCTACAAGAAGCCAAAGCCAGGGCCGGGGAGTTAGCTCAGTGGTTCCGGCGCCTGTCTTACAAGTGCAAGGGCCTGGGTTCGATTCCCCGGTAACCACATAACAATACTGGGTGTGGAGATTCACCCCAGCAGCAATCAGTACCACATTCCACAGTGCCGGGCTTGGGGGCTCACGCCTGTGATCCCAGCACTCGGGAGGCAGAGGCAGGAGGATTGTGATGTGAGTTTGAGGCTGAGCTCAGGGCCAGCCTGAACCACAAAGCAAGACCCTGTCTCAAAAAACCTAAAAAAAAAGAAGCCAAAGCCAGCTGTTAACCCCGTCCACCCATGAACCAGAAAACAGCAAGCCAGACACAGAGCTGCAAGGCCTTGGCCCTGGACTTCTGACCTCCAGACTATGAAAAATGGTTTCAGAGGCTTCAGTCCATGGTGGACTAGCACTAAGGAAGAATGTCCAGGCAGAGGAAAGTGCCCCACATAGTGTCCAGGAAGCAGAGAGAGAGAAAGCAAGAGAGCTGGAGTCCAGACAGAGTCCCCAAGGCATCCCATGACCCACACCCTTCAACTACCCCCACTTCTGTTTCCATCACCTCCCTGGGAGACTGTCTGATGCTGAGCTTGTCAGTGGATTCATATCTGCACAAACACCTGCTCATGATGGTTCACAGGAGTTCATTTCTACCAGCCCCTAACTAGAAGAATCAAATGCCCAAGGCTACCTGCAGCAATAAAAGGCACAAATCATCCACCCCTGCAGTAATGTGGATAGATCTGGGATATCATGTGGGGCAGGCAGCCAAAAGCCCATCTCAAGAGGTTGCCACTGTGGGGCTCCTTTCTATACAGTTGTTGGAAGAACAGTGCTCCAGAGATGGGCGGGCCGGGGAGGAAGAGGAAGTAGGGAGGGAGTGTGGCCACCAGGGGCAGCGAGAGAGGACCTTGAAGTGAGAGACACGTCTGCGTGTTGACCACCGAGACTGCTATACAGATCTTCGCTTTTGATTTGCAAATCCAACAGCCAGACACTCACACTGCACCAACATCAAAGTGAATCTTAGGACCAGGGATTTAGCTCAGTGGTGCCATGCTTGCCTGGAAAGCCCAAGAGCCTGAGTTCAATCCTTGGTACCAAAAAAAACAAAACAAAGTCAGCCAGCTGGGTGTAGTGGCTCATGCCTGTAATCCCATCACTAAAGGAGGCACAGATAGAATTGCTGTGAGTTAGAGGTAGGCCTGGGATACATTGTGAGTTCAGGGTCAGCCTCAACTACAAAGATAGACCCTGTTTCAAGAAAAAAAAAAGTCATGCTTTTCAATATCAAAAAGTTGATATGGAACATAAAGTTCCATAACATTGTCAGTAATGGTGGTGCAATGCCTGTAAACCCAGCACTCAGGACACAGGAGCAAGAGGATAGCCATAAGTTCAAGGCCAGCCTGGACTACATAGCAAGTTTGAGGCCAGCCTAAGCTACATAGCAAGACTCAAACAGCAAGCAAACAAAAAGATGTTGTTGTGGGAGAAACTGCATAACGGGTACATGGAACCCTGTTATATGATCTTTGAAAACCTCTATAAATCTATAATTTTTTCAGTGTAAAAAATTAAGAGCAGAAGATTAGGGTGGTAAATGAAAGCAAGGCATGGTGGCACATATCTGTAATTCTAGCATTCAGGAGGCTGAGTCAGGAGGATCACCATAAGTTTGAGGCCAACCTGGGCTACATAGTGAGTCAAGACTAACCTGGTTTATATAGCAAGACCTTGTCACAAAAACTAAAATAAAAAAGAATAAAATTATATCCTTTACTTTGATTATATTATATATATTCATATTTTGACAAGTAAAGACATTGTTTTTGTCACGTATTATTTTGTTCTTCCTATGTTCTACTAGAGATTAAAGCCAGGGTCCTTTCACTGAGTTATATGCCAGTCCTCTTTTTATTGTTTTTTTGCTTTTGTTTTTTTGAGACAGGGGCTCACTATGTAGCTCAGACTGACTCTGAATTCACTGTGTAGCCCAGGCTGGCCTCAAACTTGTGGCAGTCCTTCTGCCTCAGCCTCTTAGGTGCTGGGATTACAGCCACGCACCACAACATCTGGATTTTATCAGCCCTTTAAAAAATATTTTTGCTTTGAAACAAGATCTCCTGAAGTTCCCCCGGGATGAACTCAAACTTTCAACCCTCCTGCCCCAGCCTTCCAGAGTGCTGGATTATAGGCAAGTGCCACTACAGCTGGGTCATTTTGTCCATCTTTGTAATACGTTACTATTAAGTTGGAGACACATGGGATGGGGTTGGACAGGGACAACTTCCTGGGTGAGGGAAGTCCAAAGGATGGGACAGTAACAGCTACTTTTATTCTAATTACCACGACCTGAGTCCACACCCAAAGACATCCATGATCACTGTGCTTTGGCATCATGAACTGCAGATGCCCCACAGGGTGTGGAGGTACATGATCCCATTGCTCAGGAGGCTGAGGCAAGAAGGTTGCCATAAGTTTGGGTCAGGATGTCATCAACTATGTGTAAAAGACACAGCACCTGGTCACCCGAATGACAACTTCCACCTCCCCACATGACAGGAGCTCCACAAGGACTGCTCTCCTTTTTCTCTTTATATTGTCAGAAACCAGCAGTGACACTGGCAAAATACAGGGGTATGGGGGACTAGGAACTGTTTAATCTACAATCACAAGTGAGAGGTGTCCCCAGGCGTTGCTGCCTCCAGGGAGCGAGACGAGGCAGCTCCTGTCGATGCTGGTCCCCATCACACGCCAGGCTTCTGCCAGCTCCCCCAGGAGGGCCACTTGAGACCTTCTGCCAGCACCCCAGGCAGTAAGCACTCCTGCAGGGTGGTAGGTGACAGGCCCCTCTCCCAGGGGCTGCAATGTACCACACTCCCTCCCTGTCTTCTAGAAAGTTCTAGGCCCATCTGGGAGCCGGAGCCACACCCTGGCCCACTGTGATGGTGACCACTCCATTTGGTCGATGTCAGCTTCATCCCCAGGCATAAAGATGATAATTGCTCTTGTCACTTGTGGCTGCCCTGAGGGTAAATTTGTTAAAAGATATCTGAGAGTCCAGAGCAGCGCTCGCCCAGAGTAAGTGCTTAATAAATCCAGTTGTGAGTAGAGCACAGATGTGTTAGGGTGACAGGAAAATAGGAAAGGAAAGCGGCTCTTCCTGGGCAGCGAGCACATCAGATGTGGAGCAGAAGGCTGGATGAAGGCACTGTTTCATGTGACCAGGAGGAGCCCGGGTGCAGGAAAAGGCTGCATCACAGGCCTCAGGCCCGCGGGCACCTGGAGTTGTGCCCCTGGTCCTTCACCGAAGCCTGACTTTGGGGAGAGAAACCTTGTTCTGGGGAAAGCAGCATGTCCCTGACATGCTCAGGGTTAACCTCGGCCTACAGAACAGAGACCAGCCTGGCAGTGCCCACTCCCCAACCTGCTGAGGCTTCCTGGCAGAGGCAGTGAGTTCCGTAGGGGAAGCAAGAGTTCTGGGGAGGAAGTGAGGAAGAGGAAGGCCCAGTGAAGGGGTGGGAAGCCATTTGCTCGGTGACCAAGGACAGGCCAGGAAGACGCCTCCAGCTGCCACCTCCTCCTTCATCTGCAGAGGACCATGCTGGGTGCTAGGCGACAGGAACTGGAATGGGGGCAAAGAGAGGGGGACAAGGCCCTGAGGGTGCCAACCCTGGTGGCACCCACAGACACCCAGGGACAGGTGTCTCTAGTGGCAGCAGCCTGGGGGATGAGACACGCTCACAATGATTGCATTATCCAAACCATCACACACACACACACACACACACACACCACCATGCACCACAGTAGACACTACGGCACTGTCACACACACAAGGGCACCCTGAGCCCTCTCTCTCGTCACAAGCACCTCCCCTCTTGGAACAAGAAAGGCAGCCTCTCTGGGCTGCCACCAGGGCCCAAAGCACCAGAAGGACCCCAGGAAAACCACTTAGACCCTGTCCACGCCCTCAGGGCCAGGAGAGAAGAGAAGGCTGCCAACACGCAGAGCCCTGAGTCCTAGGGACTGGCCTGTTGGGAAGAGGGGTGCAGGAGACTGCAGCGTCCAACAGGAACGAGAGAAGCCAGCAAGCGGAACCAGAGTGGGGGGACATGGCAGTCAGGGGACCACGTGCTCCAGCCAGGGCCCCCGAAAGCAGAGTGCCGCCCACCGCGCAGGCCGCACCGCTGTGAGGAAACTTCCACACGCGCTTCTCTTAATGTGGACAGAGAAGGGCTTTATCGACATCTGTGACTGGCCTCCCGGGGCCTGCGGCTCGCACAGCCCTGCGCCCGCACGGCAGAGGGCATGTCCAAAGTGGGGGCTCTCTGGCCTCCTTCTCTCCCAGCACATCGCCCGGGTAAGTGGATTTGTGGATTAGAGTCTCGGTTTTTAATTAAACCAGCCCTGACAAAATGAACAAGTAGCTTAAGAAGTTCCCTGCCAAGGGAACGTGGGCTGAAGATAATGGGGAAAGGGCTTAGGCGAGAAATGGTCACCCCGCACGTTTTCACTCCACCCCGGAGCGCCTGGCCAAGTAAACATGGCGTCCCTCTCCGATCTGCACTGCTGACAGGTCGGACGCCAAGATCACCAACGTGGGGAAGCCTGTTCATTCCATTCGGGGCTTGCTTTTTAAATTTTGTTTGTGTTTTTTGAGACAATGTCTCAGTATGTAGTCCAGGCTGGCCTTGAATTCACTGGGTAGCCCAGGCCGGCGTCAGACTCTTAACGATCATCCTGCCTCAGCCTCCTGAGGGCTGGATCACAGGTGTGTGTCACCTCGCCTGGTTAAGGGCACAGTCGTCTGAGCTAAGAAACAGATGCTGCGAGACCACTGGTGTGTGTCTGCTCTCCTTACTGTCACAAAGACCTGAAATAAGTCAACTTGTGGAGTGGAAAGTTGTCTTTTGGTTCCTAGCTCGGGAGCATGCATGGCGGGGGCTTTGGTGGGGACTCCTGTTCGTCTGGGGGCCAGAAGTGGAAAGGGAAAGAGGGCCCAGAGCGGCCCACTCCGAGGCTGGGGATTGTTGCCTTGTGGCTGGTGGGTTCTTCGCCTGATCCACAAAGAATGACGAGGTAGAGAGTGAACAGAGGACTGAGCTGAAGGATTTACGGCACAGGGCAAGCAGAAAGCAGAATGTATTGAAAGTGAAGTCAAAAGCCTTCCACAATTGAACGCAGCGGGGGTCTGAAGGTGTTGCCCAGGGCCTCTGTCTGGGGCGTTTATACACAAAAGTGACCCCTCTCAGCCACATCATCATCATCAAGGTCGACCTGTGGGGCTAACGCAGGGAAGTGCGCCCCAGGGGTGGCCTGGGGACCCAGTGTGTAGTGCTGTACTCTGGCCAGCACCCTTAACTGAAACTTTGCACAGAACTCAGACCTTCTTTGGAGGGGCCGGAATCTGTGGGGAAGAAACCCTGCCTACCAAGGAGGCAGGTCTGCAAGCTCCAGCACCTGTCACACCCGGCGCCGGGTCTCCTGACCCCTGGCTGCCCAACCGTCTATGTGGAGCCCCCTCTCCTGGCCCCTCCTGGGCCAGTGTCACCCTGAGAAATCCTTTGGTCATCCTCCACATTTCCTAACACACACCATATTTTGCAGATTTTTGTGAGGAGCCTCTTGTCAGGTTGGGGAATCGTCAAACCTTAGAAAATGGAATCCAGACTCAGCGCACAGAAGGCTCTAGGTGCCCAGTCTGTTAGGGCCGGCTCCCATCCCCCTCTGCCCACGGGCTCCCCCTGCTGGTAGACGAGGTGCGGGTCTCTCTAGCTGGTGTAGGGGATGAAGTGTGAACTGAACGCCAGGGCTGTGGGAACATTCCAGGTCCAAACTATGACCCCCCTCATTTGCTAAAGTTCATGTGCCCCACGTTTCCTACTGGCACCACTTTTCTGCTCCGGGAAAGACTTCCAGTCGCAGTGACTATCAGGTCTCCATGACTTCCTCCATCAGTTGTGTGTCCACTGATAATCCCAGCACTCAGGAGGCGGAGGCAGGAGGGTCACCTCGAGTTTGAGGACAGCCTGACCTTCTAGTGAGACTGTCTCAAAAAGCAAAAACAAAAAATTTAATTCCCACACCACCATTTTAGAAACCAGTTCCTCAAGACCAGTCCCCTCCCCATCAATCCCGTGTCCCTGGAGAGCTCTCATCTAGCACCACCTCCCCACAAGGTGGCACACGCATGGAGGCAGTGTGAACGAAGGAGAGGCCAGGTGAGCACCTGGGGACCAGGCCCAGGCAGGTGATCCAGGTGCCAGGGGCAGGTGGGGCGAGCAGAAGCAGATGGAGAAGTCAAAGCCACCAGCAGGGCTGGCTGTGTGGTCACAGGCTGGGCCTTCCTCTGTCCAGTCGGCTGAGGACGGAGGCGACGCTTCCTCTGGCCACCAGGTGGAGCGAGTGTGCCCTGCACGAGGCAGGGGCCCGAGGAGGGGCTCGCCCTGGCCCAGGGAGCAGACGCGTGAAGCCGAGCTCCAGCAGCAGCGGGGCTGGTGGTGGCGGCCCTCAGCATACAGTACATGGAGCAGAAGCTAAAGCCCCACCTTCCAGCTTGGCTCGGGGCTCCAGCGCGGGGAGAAGAGTCAAGGTGGGCATGAAGATATGAGGAGCTTCCTGCTGCGCAGGGGCTGTGTCCCTGGCGCCCCCAGGAGGCCAGAGCAGGCATTTGCACCCTGCTGTCAGCTGCCCTGTGTGACAGCAAGAGCTCCAGTCCCTGTCCCGCCCCAGCCACCAGGACCCACCCTCAAGCTCGGGCCCAGGACGGAGCCCCTGCTGGGCAGGGCTGGGTGGGATGGGGGTGGTGCTAGGGAGGAGCTCGCCTGCCAAGGAGCTGAGGCACCAGGTAATTAGCGAGCGGAGAGTAATTAAGGACTAAACTGTGTGTTGCAGATGGGGGTGCAGAGCTCCAGCCGGGGCCCAGGAGGAGCAGGGCTCCCAGGAGTGGCAAGACCACGGCAGGGGTGGTGGAGCAAGCAAGGTGGGGACAAGGACAGCTAGCATCCAGAGTGGGGACCCCTGTGCTGGGTGATCCTACCGGCTGCAGGCTCCACGAGTGAAAAGTGGGGTCACAGCAGTGTGTGGGGGCAGGACCGAGGCAGGGTACAGTACATGGGGGCGCCCAGGCTCCCCAAGGTGTCCGGCTGGCCAGGGTCAGTACACATCTGTCATGCCAGGAGGCTGAGGCAGGAAGACTGTACTTCAAGGTCAGCCTGGCCTCTACAGCATCTCCAGGGTTCGGATCTTTTGAGCTTTCAATCCATTGGGCCTCTGAGGACACTGAGACAAAACACCCTCAATCCAACCTAGAAGGACCTCTAGGGCCAGGGAAGGAGGGTCAGGGCACTTATGGAGGCAGTGGCACGTGGCCTTGGCTGGCATAGTAACAGAGCTCCCGGCAAGCATGTGGAATTGGGCCCAGAAAGGCCTCTTTGCATCTGAAGGCAGCTAAAGGTGTGGGCTTTGGCCTGGCCCAAGACAGACCTGGAAGGAGGTAAGCGGCGGCATTCCATTTAAGATGTCGCCCCCTGGTGGCAATGCAAAAGGTTGCCTGTAAGACTCCGTCCGCACTAGGACACTGAGGTCGCTCTCCAAGAGGCCCGCTGGGCCCAGCTACAGCAGGAGGAGGGTGAGGCTCTCTGCGAATCCTCCCACCTCCGCCCCAGCCTTCCCCACAGCCCCCCAGAAGCTGCTCAGCCCTGGTCCCCACCTCACTCTGCACAAGGGCTGCGTCCCAAGGTTCAGCCCTTCCTAACTCTGCACTTTCCTCAGCAGAGCCGCTGACCGGGAACGCTGTGTCTGCTGGGCACCACGGAGCGGCCTGATTGCGGATTTTTAAGCAAAGTTTCAGATAGACCTCAGCTGCCTGCGGAGAAGTTTGGACGCTCCCAAGCCAACCGGCTGACTCCTTTGCGGGGCACTCAGGGGATCCCCACTAACTGGAGCCCCAGGGAAGGCCTGGGAAAGGGAAACCAGCCACCATGCCCAGCCAGCGCACCCACCCACCCACTCCTCACCCACCCTCCTGCGCACCCACCCACCCACCCACTCCCTGTGCTTCCATCGGCCCATCTCTAGCAGGCGCCTCTGCTCGGTACTAGCAAGCTACAAGCTGCACAAGCTTCTTACCCTCTGTTCGGCTGTCTTAGGAATCTAACCATAGCTTTGCGAGACTCAGATGGCGGTATCAGATAGCAGAGCTGGGCTAACACCACTACTAACTCGCACACCCAGAGGCTCAGCCGAGTCAACTTCCAGCCACGGTCAGTTTGACTCCCACTAAATTCTTCCCCCTGAATTAACCTTCTATTCTCTTCAGCAAAGACACGCTAGTGCCCTCATTCGACAGTCCTGCCTGTGGAAACCACGATCAACAGGTGTCCCAGGCCTGCCCAGCTCCCATATTTTCCTTGCTTGTAAGGAAAAGACACTGGGCCTCCTTGGTGCCTTGTCTTTGCCCCCCCAGAGCAGCGTAGGTCAGCCCTAGACTCAGCTTCTATCCTCAGCTCTCTGTGTCTTTGTCTTTGTCTCTATATCATGGACATCGTACTGTCTCATAGGAGATCGAAGCCCACTGCAGGGGTCTTCGATAATACCTGTTACAGCCGTCCATCTACCCTTCTGTCCATCCACCCATCCATCCCGTGAGAGTCTCCCGCGTGAACAATAGCACTGAGGGACCCTGCCGGGAACAAGAAGACGAATCACCACAGATAGGACCGACACTGGGCCGGGACATCCGCCAGGAGCTGGCAGGGAGGGACACAAGGCACTGGGCAGGAAGCAGAGAGTTAAACAGTGCGGACTGAGAGTGGTGGCAGCCTCAGCTCTGACGAGGTGATTTGAACAGCAGGACAGAGCTGTCCACAGGGCTCCAGGCAGAGGACGGGAGCCCAGGGCGCACAGGAGGGGGAGGGGTGCTGGGGGAAGCTGACTTGCAGGGTGTTGAGGGCTCAGGGATTCCAGCAAGTGCCAGGTCAGGTAGGGTGTTGGCACTGAGACAGGGACGATTGGCATTTCGTGCCCAGAGCCCAGGAGGAGTTAGCTGTGCTCCCTCTGTTGCTCCGGAGGCTCCCGAGGCTGTGATGAGATCCCTCAGGACAAGCCAGGGAAAGACTCAGATGTACTGCGGTTTACATCTCTGGAGGCTCATGGTGAGGGTGAGGGTTTGCGGGGCAATGCCAGGACGCTGTGCCCGTGAGTGGGTTCAGCAGAGGCAGAGTCGGTGGCTGATGGTGCTGCACGTGGCGGGCGCGGGCGCATTGGTCACAGGGGGACCTAGAAGGGTGCCCTCTGGTCCCTGGTCCTTTCCTGTCTCTCTGCTTCCTGTCTGCTATGTAAGCCTTCCTCAACCAGGCTGATCTGCCACAACCTGCCGCAGACTCAACCCCGAGTCCTGAGCCGGCTCACACCTCTCTGCTGGGTGGCTCAGAGTCGGGTATTTTGTCCCCTCGACAGAAAGGGGAGAAGTGAGACCCATGACAAATCTCAGGAAAGGTGACCGAAGGCAGACCTCTCAACTGGGGCCTAGAGACCAGCACCAGCTCCAGGCCACCTCAGCAGGGCCCCTCGTCTAGGGGCGGAGTCCCACTCCAAAGCCACACTCTGCTGCCACGTCACCTGCCATGCGTGGGCAGCTGGGCGGCACTGGAGAAGGGTCAGGGAAGTAACTCCTTGAATTTCTGGGGATGGGATGATACAGTGGGCTGGCGTGGGGGTCTCTGTGTCCCATGGTGAGCGAGTCTTCCTGGCAGGGCCACTAGGGACGAGATGTTCGTGAAAATTGGCAGTGGGTGGGTGAAAAGGGTGGTGGCAGGGCAGTGGTGCCCACCTAGGGGGATGGGCCTGGAGGGCAGCGGGCAGGAGGCAGGGCGGGCGCGGCATCCCCAGCGTGGCCCGGATGCTGCAGCACCCACTGCCACCCACATGGCACTGCAACAGGAACCTCACCACTTTGACCCACAGAACTGGCACAGGAAAGAGGCTGGCACTGGGGACACAGGGTCAGCCTTGGAAAATGTGGGTGGCCCAGGGGGTTTGGGGTGCAGGATACTTAGCGTGGACAAGGTCCCAGCCAGCACTGAAATAAAATGAAAAGAAAGACAGCTAATGAAATGCCAGATTTTGGTTTTGTTTTATTGTTTTAGTTTCTTGAGACACAGTCTTACTTTGTAGTTCAGGCTGACCCTGAGCTCACTATGTAGCCCAAGCTAACTTCGAATTTACAGCAATCCTCCTGACTCTGCCTCCGGAGTGCTGCAATTACAGACATGGCCACCACACTCAACACTGTGGTACGTGGTTCATAGAGACTGATTTTGGGACCTTGCGCTCATGAGGCAAGTACCAGAACCATTGAGCTAAATCCCTAGCCAACCATGACCATTTTTTGAGGTTTTTAAAACGAAAGTAAAAAATGCAGTGGGAGTCCATAACTGTGAGTAGGACGAGGCAGGTCCTTGCCCTGTCCCCTCCTTGGGCTGTTAATCATTCTTTCTAAGGGTTCTTATTGTCTCTTTCTTTTCTCTGAGACAGGATCTCACTGTGTAGTCCAGGCTGGTCTTAAACTCACAGTGATCCTCCTGCCTCAGCCTCCTGTGTACTGGGATTACAAGTGTGTTCCACCATGCTTGTCTTTGTTATCTCCACTTTTTGACCAAATAAACTGAGGTACAGAGCTTCGAGGTGGACTGCCCAGCATCACCGGCTGCTCCTGAGGAGGCCTGGTGCCCAGCAGCTGCCAAGCTCCATGTCGGAAGTGTCCCTCTCAGCACCAGAAAGGCCTTTCACAGCCCAGCCCCCCCCAGGATCCCCATCGTCCCTATGCCCTCCCCAGGGACGGGCACTAGGGCACATGGCAGGGACATCGGGCTACTGTTCAGGCTACGCCCTGGCTGCTGTGGCACTGTGG
>PVIR01033381.1:0-17938 GCA_004026965.1 Petromus typicus | reverse complement strand
CACTCTTGCTTGCAGAACATAAAGCAATCCCTTTCCTGAGCTGTGCCGCTCAGCTGTTTTTCTCGCTGGCCTTGGGTGGGATTGAGTTTGTCCTCCTGGCAGTGATGGCCTATGACCGCTATGTGGCCGTGTGTGAGCCCCTGAGATACTCTGCTATCATGCATGCTGGACTGTGCAGTAAGTTGGTCACTGCATCGTGGGTCAGTGGCTCCCTGAACTCTCTCCTGCATACAGCCATCACCTTTCAGCTGCCCATGTGCACAAACAAGTATATTGATCATATATCCTGTGAAATTCTGGCCGTGGTCAGGCTGGCTTGTGCGGACACCTCCTCCAATGAAGTAGCCATCATGGTGTCTAGCATTGTGTTGCTGATGACGCCCTTCTTCCTGGTCCTCTTGTCCTACACTCAGATCATCTCCACCATCCTGAAGATGCAGTCGAGAGAGGGAAGGAGGAAAGCCTTCCACACGTGTGCCTCCCACCTCACTGTGGTTGCCCTGTGCTATGGGATGGCCATTCTCACCTATATCCAGCCCCACTCCAGCCCCTCTGTTCTTCAGGAGAAGCTGATCTTTCTTTTCTATGCCGTTTTGATGCCCATGCTGAATCCCATGATTTATAGTCTAAGGAATAAAGAAGTGAAAAGGGCCTGGCACAAAGTATTAGAAGTCTCTGGGTTAAAGTCAAAATTGCCAACTTGCTGAATCATAGACAATGCTAACTGGTAGAGCTTTGGTACGGTGTTTCTCACTAGCTGAGATATGACAGGAGTAGCTGCATTGCTCTGTTCTGCAGGGACAGGAAACCTAATATCTTCTGGCCCTGTTGTGTAGGTGGTTGTGTGGTTGAGCTTGGGTGTGGATCTGGGTATGTTGAGTTAAGCATGTGCTATAGTATTTCCCACGCTTCTTCAGTCTCCATTCCTGTGGTTTACTAGTACAAATCTTCCCAAAAATATAATACAACTTGCAAATTTCTAGTATGTGAAGTTTCTCAAGCAATGTACCTTAGGTACAATTTATATTTGCGCATGTGAGTTTTGACCCCCTGTGCTAATGCCATGTGGTGTGATACTCTGTGCACATGCTGAGCTCAGCAGCAAGGGAACCTCAGGCAGGCCTGGGCGTGAGCACCCACTTCCCACACTGTCAGGGCGCTGCACTGCCCAGCCGCACTGTTCAATGTTAGGTATACAAAATGCATTCTCAGCTTATGATGTTTTCAAGTTTGATGAATTTATTAGGATGCAACCTTATCGCAAGTTGAGAAACATGTAATTGAAGTAAACCAATGAAAATAATTTTACTATTTATTTATTTGTATTCATGGAATTGTGTGTGACTACATCACTGAGTAACCAATTCTTATTCAGTTACATTTGTAAATAAGCTTATGTTGGGGGCAAAATGCACTTGCACATTTGAGCAGTTATTTGTATATAGAAATGTGTGGTCTATTTAGCCCCATCTCCTGTGCAGTATTATTATAAGGTAGTATGAGAGGAATGTTGACCACACATTTTAGTAAGATCTGCTGAAGTCAGATGCTGGGTGAAAGAATTAAACTATTAGACAGCTACTGAAATTCTCACTTTACTTTGACGAGAATCTAAGCACAAATTATATTATTGGGATGGTGTTAATAGCTAAAGAATAACTAAGATTCCATTATTTCTAAGCAGTGAAGGACTTCGACTGGAATAATAGTGTGTATGAATAAGATCTCATTTAAAATAGTAAAGTATCTAATATCTGAAAGTTCAGGAAACTAAAATTTTGGAAAGTAGAAAAACACAGAAAACAATGAGAAAATATAGAAAATAGTAAAAACATGTAACCAGGTTACATGCAGATTCCTTAGACAAGTCCATGAAAGGTAATATAACTTTAAGACAAATTTTAAGAAAACAGCGTGTCAGTCTACTGTATACAACTTATCCTCATGTCTAACTAAAAAGCCTTGTCCTATCAGCTCCGTAAACAGGCAATGACACTGTACTTGACCTTTGTTATTCTGAGGTGTTGAGATCTTCTGAAAGTGTACCTCACCTCGGAGAGCAACCCAAGTGGTCGAAGAGAGGAAACAAATGATTGGACAGAAGATTGACATGGCAACAAGGAAAAATAATAACAATGTGAGAGTTCTCACTGATTCCAAACAGGATCAAAATAAGATTGTGTCTGGCTCCTTTCTATCTTAATTAGCTGAACTGAGATGTAGCTCTTCTATTTATAATCGCATTATCACAGAACCTCTGGATTCAGACAAAGTTGAAGGCTCCCATATCCTACAGCTTATGGGGGATTTACATTTTGCCATAAGATTTATCTAAAATTTTGTAAGATGGTTAAATGTTCCCAAACTGTCCATATTGAATTAATTTTGTTGGTGTTGATTCAATAAACATTAAGTGTTTTTTATGTGTTGATGGCAATGAATGATGGATGAGACTCTACAGTCAAGAAGATAAGATCCTGGCATTCATAGCTATGACTGCACCATAATGAAGACAGACAGTGAAGCAATTATAAGGTGAGGTGTTGTAGTGGGCATCATGCCCAGGAGTCATGGGACTCAGGCTTGCAGAAGGGCTGTGATGTGGAGAAGCTTTTAGACTGACACTCAAGAGATGTGAATATGCTACATAGGTGACCAACAATCTCTCCCACGGAAACCTGTGGAAAGAGCTGGGGAAAAACATGGAGGTATGAGTACCCGGAAGCCACAGTTGTGGAATGATGACAGGACAATTGTAAGGCTCAAGCAGAACCAGAAGCTGCTTAAATCATGCAGGGCTTTGAAGGTCAAACTACACTGGACCTTTTCCTGAGAGTAATAAGGAATATTGAAGGCTCTTCATCTGCTGAATGGATTGATACCATTTACCTTTTGAAAGATTATCACCAAATTAATAGAAGTAAGAAATGGTTGGAGTCAGGAAAGTAGAATAGCATTCTAATAATACTGCTTATATAATAAAGGAGAAGGGACTAAAGCAGTAGCAGGGGGGGAAAGAGAATAGTTTATAAATCACTTTTTAAAAGATTTCAGAATATATACCAGGAGAACTTGGTGATGTCTTGAATGTAGAATATAAGACAGAAGGAATATTCCTCACTAAATGTGCTGGCAGACAGGCATTCTTTTTCTGAGCTGCAGATCATGGGCAAAGGCCTTAGAGAAAGGATAAGTGGAGCTTTGAGTGCTGGAGAATATTCCTCCTGCCCAGACTCCATATGGGGAGGCACCAAAGAGTGGGAAAGAGGGTTCAGCATGGACTCTGGAAAGTACAAGTACACTTATGAACACACAGAGCAGGGGCTGGGGATTTAACTTAATGGTTCTGGTGCCTGCCTTGGAAGTTTAAGGTCCTGGGTTTGATCCCCAGTAACTACATACAATAATACCAGGCATAGTGACTCACGCCTACCAGCAATCAGAACCACATACCACAGTGCCATGTTTGGTGGATCACATCTGTAAACCCAGCACTTGGAAGGCAAAGGCAGGATTACTGAGTTTGAGGCTGAGCTCAGGGCCAGCCTAAACTACAAAGTGAGACCCTGTCTCAAAAAAATAAATAAAAAAAGAACACACAAAGAGGAAGAGGACCATGAAGGAGACTGAGAAAAGAAGGGCTCCTGGGAGTCTGCGTGGGAAAATGCTGGGATCTCAGTGGGTGAAGGCAGAGGTAAGTCATGAATTGAGAGTCAGATTAGTTACCTGCCAAGAATTGGTCCAGTTATTTGCATTATTTCTTATTCCTCATGTCTTAATCTCGGAGACAGACAAACCTTTTCATGACAGTTTCCTAGGACAAGCTAAAGCTTTCACTCTGTGCTGCCCCTGCTCCTGCTATATGGGGCCCCAGGGGCTTCCTCGCTCAGGAAGGGCCAGTAATGTAGAGATGTATATCTGTCCACAGGATAAAAGTCATGCTACTGGGTCATGGCTTTGCTGTGATTTGGTTTTTTTTCTTCCAGTACTTCCACTGGCCTAGGCTGCGCTCTGTGAAATCTGACCTTCTTACTACAGTTTTTATTTTGTCCTTCGCCACCACATAGAAAATTTCTTATTACTTCTGTGCACACTACTCCCTAAGTTTTTAGACCTGTCCCTGTCTTCCTCACCCAAGTACAGTAGGACAATAAGAGGAACCTGGGAAGAATGACAAAATAGAAACAACATTCAAGTGTTTCTTTAATAACATAAAACATAAGTGAAAAGTGTGAGGACAAAAAATGAACTAGCTAAGTAACTTGAGAAAATAGCTGATGTACAGAAAGCACCTGATAACTGCTAACTTTTATAGTTTTCCCCCTAACTGGGCAGCATTTCCATTTCCCCAAAACCTCTGCCCTCTCCAGCCATCTACTTTATCTACTGAGAACTATTTCTTGTTAGGTCAAAAAGTATTTTCCTTTTTAAATGTGTGTGTGTGTGTGTGTGTGTGTGTGTAGTCTCAGAGACAAAGTCTACAATAAATGGCCCTGTCATTAACTATAAAATTGATTCTTTCAAATAATGATCAGAAATTGATTAGTTTCTGGAATCTATACTTACAACTTTTTTTACTACGTATCATTATTATCCTGCTTTTTTGTTCAGATCTTTCTATGCCTTCATCTCTATCTCCATCTGTCTCTCTCTCCTCCTATGTACACATATTTTTTTCCTTGAGACAAAGTCTTGATAGTCCATGCTAGCGAGAGGTGCTAGTTCATGAGCTGCTAGTTCCTACCATCCATGAACTCACCATAGTGACTTTTTCTTTATTCAGATCTGTCTATGCCTCCATCTCTATCTCTGTGTGTCTCTGTCTCTCTCTCCTCCTATGTACACATATTTTTCTTTGAGATGAAGTCCCACTAGTCCATGCTATCGAGAGGTGCTAGTTCATGAGCTGATAGTTCTTACCATCCATGAACTCACCGTGGTGCAGGCTGGCCTCAAACTCATGGCAATCTTCCTGCAGCAGCTCCACTTCCTTGCTCCAGCTTTAACTTGTGGTCCCTTTCAGACCAAAATTCTAGTTTTAAAAATATTTCTACTCTTTTTTATCCAGTTTTTTTACATAAAGTTGATTAAGTGAAACCAGTATTAATTGTATGCCACAGTACAAATACTAGGCTGCCTTAAAGTTTTCTCTTCAATATCCATTAGTCTGTCACCTTTAAACTCAGCCTCCTATGAAGTTGCAGGACATGGGCAACAACATGTAATCACTTTTTTTCCAGCACAGCACATGCATGGTCTCTAACCCAAGTTCCAGCGGCATCCTTGTCTGAATCTTCATGAGCTAGATTTTACTGTCTGCATTCTGATCAACACTGTGATGTTCTGAACTGCGATTAGAATCTACCATCAGGATCTGCTTTTAACATTCCAGGTATTTCCTTAGCCTGGATTTACAAACCAAATCTTGTCAAGCTCTTCCCACAAGCAGGTTCCAAAGCTTCCTCCACTCCAGGATCTGAAGCTTTCTGACCACAATAATTACCTCACTGCTCCTGCCCGACTTTGCTATGTTAGCTTTCCTGTGGCTGAGACACCACACTCAGCACTGACAACCGAAAGGAAGAGAGGGTCAACTGGGCTCACAGATTCCGGATGCTCAGTCCATGGTTAGCTGGGTCCAAGGTAGAAAAACATCATGTTAGAGGTCACAGGGTGGAGCAAGAGTTCTCAGCTCATGTCAACTGGGAAACAGCAGCAGAGCAGAGAGTAAAAGGGGCAGAGAACACAGGTAGTTCTCAAGGTCATGCTTCTGTGACCTGCCAGGCACACCCTAAATTGTGCTCTGATGATCTTCTAGGGATTAGTCCACCCAGTGAACCCAACAGATCATAATTAATGCTCGTATCTGTCGTGCAGCAATTACTCCATGAGACAACAGCAATGAAAATATATGTTGGATAGACGATGAGAATGTAGTACTAATAGTAGGCAGTATTTTTATAATTGCTACACATTAAAGTTACCCAAAATGTCTAATGATTCAGAAGGGGAGAATGTTCCACATTATATTTGTATCAGTTGTGAAGATTATTAGATCACATATCATGTACACATTAAGTGTTATACTACAGAAGATATTACCCAGTGTTCCTATACATGGCCTATGAGTAACTGAACACACTGGGTCAAATATTCTAATTCATGACTGTGTGGAGAAAAAAGTCTCAGGTGAGTTACAACTTCTTCAAAAGGAAACTTCCACAAACACTTAGGGGAATGTTTCTTGGGAATATGGGCCTTTGTGGATTCTCTTCTCATGTTTCTGGGTTAATAAAGACTACATTATACTTTTAAAAATCTCTTAAATATATGTGAAACTTTAAGGAGAGGAAATACTATATAGAAATTCATGAAAGAAAGAGAGAAAATGGAGGTTAAAAGAAGAAAGGACTGAAAAGAAGAAGAAAGGACCTGAAAATGAGAAAGTAGCAGAGGTATAAGAAGCACAGCATAACTGGCCTGTGCGCATCTTAGACCGAAGGCCTTGGAAGCACTGGGTCTCCTCAACACACAGCTTCTTCCTAGGCTCTCAAACCTCATGTGGCAACTGGACTGAATTTACATACTGAGGAGATCAAAGTCTACCTTTGCCAATTGCTTCTAAGAAAACACATTTTTTGAAGCCAAACTGAGTAGGTGATTTCAGATAATTTGCACATGAAGCCTAGTTACCACAGTGCTGTTTTGGAGTCTGACTGAAGAGAACATGTGTTCCCTTCCTCAGAGAAGGGGGAAAAGTCAGGAGAATATTGGGGAAAGGGAAGCTGGGATTGCATTGCCTTTGTCAAGTCCTTAACAAAGAAAAGAAGAGGGGAAGAAAACAATGGCACCCATTGACTTTTGGCTTATGGACGAGCAGACAGGTTTGTGAAGCCTGGTCATTCTAATATTTCTCTGAGCTGAGCAGAAGGTGACTTTATTTGCATGATGGAGTCTACTCATCCTATTGCTGCCAGCAGCAGGTACATACAAGGAAGTAGGTATGGGTGGGAAGGACAATTGAGCCAATTTATATTTCTGGGACTGCTCAAGTTTTCCATGTGACTGTGTTGAGAAAATGTGGTATGTCACTCTCATTCTAATTCTAAGCAGAAAAGGCACAGAGACTCTTGTGAGTTTTACTAGTTTTGTCAGCTACAACCCTGTCATCTCACTTTTGAAAGTCTGTTCAGAATTATTTGCCTAACTGTACCATTTTTCAAAAATATTTTGTATCAATTTGTCCTTTTTTGTTACAACATTAGTGTTTCAAATATTGGTGTCATGTTTTTATTCCATTATTGTCCCTTCATTGAATTAAGACAGACTTGATAAATGTTCCCTTTATACAGATCACTGGAGTTTTGAATTTTTACCTCTCATCAGTACCTTCCAGTGACCTTAACTAAATTACTGACCAAAAACTAAGAATTACATTTTAATTGTCAGGTCCTTAATTATCATTACTTTTTGAAGATGTAAATGGTTTATAAATCCAAGACATGCCTACCTGAGAAGTTTCAATAGCTCCTTTACTTTGTGCCCCGCATATATTAAGTAATCATCATATATCTTCATCATCATTCTATATTTCAGCCCTCTGCTGACAACATTCTTTCCCACGAGCTGCTTTCTGCATAACAGTAGAAGTAGGAAGTATCCCATTCGCTTCTCAGGTCTGGTTTACAAAATAGTGTTTCTTTATATCAAGTTCTATCAAGCATCTCCTGCCCTGAGTTTTCCCGGTGAGGTGGTCTGTTTCTTGCTTTTGTTTCTACAGTGTCAAATACATGCCACTGATGATTTCATATTTCCATCTTTCAGTAAGGATGGAAAAGGTAAGTTTCCTATTTCTGATAGAATATTGCCATAGGACTTGCTAATCTTTTGAAGTTCTAGAGTGATTTCAAAAGAATTTGAGAACACTTACCCTGTGTGCTGCATAAGTTGCCATAGAGCTGAGTGATTGAGATGGGTGTACTCATAGATGAAGAAAGCGGGCAAGTGCATGCACTTAGAGACTTTTTGTCTGTGGCCAAACTGCGTGTCTCAGCACCCTATTGATCTTCACTTAGCTTCGTGGCCTTGACTGCTTTGAGTACACTCAAGACAAAGTCCAATCTCAGCGTATATTTTGTGGCAGTCCCCCCATCCAAGGTGGCAGGAAGAGCATATATCTAGCTGGGACAGCTGTGTGTGGTTCCATGTTACCTTTCTATAATGCAGTGTAAGTAGAGCTATGGAGTAAGCGACCCACTGAAAGTAAGCTTTGTTCTCTCTGTGGGGTCTTGGGAGATGCTTTGTTATTTGGGTGAAATGAAAACCCAAGATGACTAGGAGTTCCAAAGGACATTTCTGAATATAGAGTAATTGAACATTCTCAATACTGGTATGTCAGCAGGTTTGCTCCATGTGGACAGATGTGATCTGTGGACATCTGTTACACCAACATGCTTCATGTGGAGCAAACTAGATTACTGTCCTGTGCCAGCAGGAGTCAAGGTCAAGATAGAATAGCACAGATATGAAAGACATAGTTCTACAAAAGAATGAGAGTCAAAGTTATTTGAAAAGGGGATACAAGGAGAGTTATGAGAAAATCAGCTGTTATCTGAATGGCTTGATCCTAGTGTTTATTTGTTATTATATCCTGGTCTCCAAACCCCATCACTACTCAGGATGTGAACAAATATAATCAGCAAGATAAATCGACAAGATTCCCATTACCTCTTAGTCAAGAGGCTAATGTCTGTGAGGAGTACTTGAGTTCACATCATTTTTCAGAGAAATAGTAAAGGCATTGCTGGATTTCGATTTTTTTTTTTTAAACAGACATATATCCTGCTGCTGGCCATTCTCTCCCACTCAACTAAAGGAGGACAAACAGTTTGTGAGTGATTTCCTTCTGTCTTTCCACGCGCAGTTTTATTTTAAGATTGAACATGGTCACTCAGATTTTCATGTTTTCTTTCTTATGTTTCTAAGATGTAATTGTGTACATTTCCTGCCACTTAACATGAATTAAGGTTGCTCTTTTGTAAGTTGATACCCCAAATTTCTGATTATAAAAGAATGGAAATTGAATATCATATTTTCATGATTAGAGATTCCAGAAGTGAAAAATAAACATAAATCTGTGGGTAACTGCTGGGTAATCCAGCATGAATTCTGAGGTGTAAGTAGAAAATTGGCATTCAACAAAGAAATGAACAAACTCTATGGTTAGGAACTTGGTGTATAAAACAAAGCCAAGTGTTATAGTTAATCCTATAAACTCAGATGTCCAGACATTCTAATGAGATTTTCCCTTCTTACAGAGGGAGATAAGGAGGGCTTTGGTTTGGTTATGGACTTGGTCCTCAGAGTTTTATGGGTGGAGACAACCAGACATGGGTGAGTGAGTTCACCCTGCTGGGCCTGTCCAGTGACTGGCACACTCAGGCTTTTCTCTTTGTGCTGTTCCTGGCCATGTATCTCCTGACTGTGCTGGGAAACTTCCTCATCCTCCTCCTCATCAGGCTGGACAGCAGGCTCCACACACCCATGTACTTTTTCCTCAGTGTCCTGTCATTTGTGGACATCTGTTACACCAACAGCACTGTCCCACAGATGCTTGTTCACTTCCTGTCCTCCCGGAAGTCCATCTCATTCCATGGCTGTATACTCCAGCTCTGCATCTCCCTAGCAATGGGCAGCACAGAGTTCTTCCTGCTGGGGACCATGGCCTATGACCGCTATGTGGCGGTGTGCCACCCACTGCACTACACAGTCATCATGCATGAAGGGCTATGCCTTGCCCTGGCTGCTGGCTGCCTGGTGGCTGGTTTCATGAACTCACTGATGCAGACGATCATCATCTTCCAGCTACCCATGTGTCATCACATCATCAATCACTTCGCCTGTGAGATGCTGGCCATGCTGAGGCTGGCCTGTGTGGACATCTCCTTCAACAAGATCATGGTGGCCATCTCCGGGTTCCTGGTGATCATGGTGCCCTGCTTTCTGGTCCTGTTCTCTTATGCCCACATAATTGTCACCATTCTGCACATTCGCTCTTCTCAGGGACGCCGCAAAGCCTTTGAGACCTGTACTTCCCACCTCACTGTGGTGTCTATGTGCTTTGGAACAGCCATCTTCACATACATGAGGCCCATAGGTGCCTCCTCTGCAGAACAGGAGAAAATGGTTGCCCTCTTCTATGCCATAGTGACTCCAATGCTTAATCCCTTAATCTATAGTTTGAGAAATAAGGATGTAATTGGTGCCTTACAAAAAGTATTGGGAAAATGTAGCAAAAAAGGATAAAGATTCAGAGATTCCCTCCAACAATCAGAAGAAAGATATTCCAGACAAAGAGACATGAGGGATACGTTCTTTCTCCTCCAATTTTCTGCCAGGGTGGATTAGTTTTCAGTCTACTTCTCTGTGCTCCAAGGCCCTATGAAACATGTTGTCCGCTGTCAGAGTGTATTCTGCTCTATTTTCAGAATACATGGAAGCTTGTTGAGAACAATGGAACTGTCTGACCATATTAAATTCCCAAGGCCTTAACAGTCTACTGAATTTCCACCGACTGAATGACTTATTGACACTTGCCTTGCTATGTTAGTGGCCTGCGATGAAGTATACAAAGACCATATAAGCTGAGACCAGAAACATGAGGAAATAAGTTGTTCTTTGAAACCTCAGGAACAGAGTTCACCCCTCAGTGACTCTTCATGGTGCCTTAACACTCACACCAGGCCTTTCATGACTTCTCAAATATTAGCTCTTTCCCTAATCTCATTTTGTACTCCTGCTTCTTCCCTGATTTTTGCTATCTACCCAGATGAGTTTACTTTATTAATGACATAGGAAAATGTAAATGTATTTAGATGCATGATATTGTTAAGTATCACATTGTGTGTGTGTGTGTGTGTGTGGGCTTCCATGTAACATTGCATGTAGAGATCTACTACTGCTGTTCATGCTAACCCATGGGGCTCACAATATTCTGGCTGTCATTCCTGATGATGACAGACAATACCCTGTGTGAACATTTCCTCTGATTGTGTACACAGGGTTCACAGGTGTACCCAGGTTGATAGGTCACAGATAGTGCTCTGGAGAATGACCCTGCCATTGTACAGCCTCACCAACATTAGCCATAGTTTGAATGGCTCCAGCCTAAGGCATATGGTATCACTTTATGATTTATGACTTCAGTATGGACTGGTGGCCACACACTGCATTCCTGATTGTCACATAGCCTCCACCCAAACCATTCTGTGGTCTCCATCATAGCTCATAGTCACTCCACTCTTGCCTCGTCCAGTTCGTCACCCAGCTCATCTCTTTCCACTGAGAGTTGTATGGTCTTCTTGTTTTGTAAAGTGCACATCCTCTCTGGCCTCCACTTTCAATCTCCTCACCTTGCTATTATCCAAAAGATTTATCTTTCCTGATTTTCTTTGCAAATAACTCATTTTTAAACTCCTGTCTCCTACCTTCAACCTTGATCATTGGACTCTTGATCTAGTTCATTGATGTACTCCTAGTTCATTAATGTACTAGGCAATAAATATAGAAACAAATAAATTGGGATACAGTGAATGATGTTGTTTGTAATGGGGAGAATAAGATAGAATAGACAGATAGAGAGTCTTGGCAGGACCGAAAGTTTCAATAAAGAGCTCCAAAGAGGTGAAGTGTATTTTGTTAAGCAAATCCTCAGTACTTGGTAATATGTGCTGCTGTCCTAAGTGACATTTTATTTTATTTTTTTCTGATTGGATAGAGTGGTACAGAAATACCATTGATACTGTAAAGTGGGCTTCTACCTTGTTTTCTCATTATAGGTAATATAATGTTGAGGTCATTGTCTAGATATATATTACACACTAGAAAGAGTGATAGTTACCTTTAAAATTTTTATATATATTAACTTATGTGAGAATATCTAATGTCCTGCTAAACTATGATTATGAGAGTTTATATCACTTCTTACTCCTGCTTCTAATTATCCCCAGATCCCACACTAAATGTAACACATGCTGTACATGACTTATTTTACCATTACCAAGAAAATTCCTTCTAGTTCTGATTTTTAAATGATTTTGCAAATAAATTAGCATTTTGACCTATCAAATCCCTTTTTAATCCATCAGCCAATAAAACTACATGAATTTTTCTTGAGGCTTATTGTTGTGCTCAAGTTTCTGAGGGAGAACTATCCTTGTGTCTCTGTAGATATTATTTTATCATGATGCACACTTTTCCAAAAATCCACTATGTAATTCACTTACCTAGGAGTCAGTGGGCTCATCATCCACTTGCTGAGCCAAGTCTTACTATTTTTTGTAAAGAGCATCACAGCTGCTCACAGACTGAGAGCAGGGGAAGTGAGCTGGTGCGGAAGTAACCCCCCTCCACGGTACAGCACGAGTGACTGAATAGATCTTCCTTTCCAGGAGTCGTTTGCCTTCCTGCTATCTAAACAATCAAGAACTTTTACCTGGGCTCTAAAGAAAACTGTGATGAGCCACAAACTCTACTAAAATTTGAAATAAAGAAAGGGGGATTAGATATTGGTGGATAGCTAAAGTTTTTGACATAGAGAGTGATTGATATTATTACGTATCAAAATATACAAACATTCAATAAAACTGGTGATAATGAGTGATCAGAAAGGTGGTAGGTATGTAAAATCAGAAGTCTATCTGTACACTAGCAAGAGTGAACCATTCATTTAATAAAAAAATACCATTTACAATAATAGCATGAACTATCACATGAATAAAAAAGTCTAGTACACATATGCAAAATTTTAATGAAATAATTTAAAGAAAAAATAAAAGAAGGTATAATATGAATGATATCTGCTTCTGTATGAAGACTTACTACTACAAAATTCAGATGATCTCAAGTGGTATTTGAACTCACAACAGTAACATCCCAAATCTAGCAGACATTTCTGAAAGTTGAATTAATTAGGCTGATAATAAACACTGAAAGAAAAACTTTCAGTGAATAATCATCAGAAGTTGTGAAAAAGAAGTGAAATAACATGTGACCATCCTAATATATCAAACAAAGTAACTACAATTAAAATCATGGTAATGCTATAGACAAAATGTATCAGTGAATACATTGAAGTACATAATAAAACCAGGATATGAGGATCTAGATGTAAATCATCAATTTCAAAAAATTAAAATAAATATATATTAAAGAGTAAATTGTGCTGGGATAAAAGGCTAACCTAATAGGAAACAATGGTTTTTTTATCTATTATATGACCTAAAGAAAGAGTAATTTTTAAAATCTAAGGATGAGGAAGTACATATTACAAGTCAGTTTATGTTTCTTCCTTCTTGTATCCATATAAATAAGGGTAAAAATATGGAAATATGATGATAGATCCACAAAGTAAAGAAGACTGCAAATAACAATGGAAAACATTTTATGAGAAATGTCAGCAACATTTATTTTAGGTACTGGAGTTTGACCCCAGGGTTTTTGCATGGAGATACTTCCCAGTCTTTTTTATTTTGAGACAGGGTCTCACTAAGTTGCTAAGTTGCCCAAGCTGGGCCTGGACATCCCATCCTCCAGCCTCAGGGCTGGGGTTGTGGCCTGGCATCATCTGGGCTAGCCAGCTATGTCAGCAACACTTGGAAAGAGTCTTTTTCATTCTTCTCTTCTTTCCCCTTTTCCTCTCCTCTCTTTCCTTTTCTTTATTAATTCCCTGCCAACCTCGACTCTGTTGCATGCCTCTCACCAGCTCTCCCTTCTGTGCCCTCTACTCATTGGATGCCTGCTGTCATTAGCTTCAGAAAAAGGCAAAGAGAAGTTAGTGGTTAGTGTAGAGCTAGCAGCAGCAATGTGGGAAGTCTCGCAGAAGACAGAGAGGAGAGGCGAGGAGAGGAAGGCGGGAGGAAGGGGAGTGAGGGGGAGGCGCCTTGCTAGAGTTTTTCCTCACAGTATTATTATAATTTCATAGAAACTTCTGAGAATAAAGTTTCTAAGTTAGAGATCAGGATAAGGTCTGTCTGCCGTATAGGGAAAGAGTAAGGACCATTGCAGGATGTGGCGGTAGAATTCCAAATGTGGAGAGCAGCCTAAGAATAAGCAATGCCTCACAAAGAACTGGAGTGAAATGGTTTCCCTGTTCATGCTGACATCATAGTATGTGGACAGAACATCGCAATAGTTTCCTGAGTTTCCTGGATCAGGAGGGATTGCTCAAAGGAATATGAGAAAAGCAAATTGGAATGAAGAAGTAGAGACACGACCATGTCTGCATGCCTGCTAGTCAGATACAAAGCTCACCATTCAAAGTAGAATTGGTGAAGAACAGACTTAGTTCCCCTGAGAAATTAAAGTTTGGCAGGCCCTTTCTCCTACTCTGGGGAGAAAGGACACAAAATTTTGTTTACACAATTGAAACGTAGCTTAAGGTGTTAGATTCAGACATGATCAGACAGAGGGGGAGTGAAAGGAAAAGAAATCGAATAAACAAAATATAATTGGTCCCTTGAGATTTCCTTCCTAAAGTTTGGAAAAGTTACCTGTTCCAATTGCATTGTCTTCAAATTTCAAACTTCTTCCAACCTGACTATCCTCCAAAGACACAGAAGGTTTTCTTCACTCTCTAGAGGTGAGTCAAGCAGTTTACAAACATTTATTTCAGAACATGAATTGGAAAGCAAGTTTATTTCATACCTAATGATATAGTGGCTTGATATAATTCTCCTCTAGAGGAAATCTGTTCCAGCTATTCAAATTGGATTCTAGCTACTCAAATCAGGGAGGTAGAGCTTACTTTCCAAAGGATTTGAGCGTTTCCAACCTGGGGCAAGCCCGAGCGCCTACTGAGGCATCCCTAGATCCATATCCTGGGTCTCTGAAGCCTGTGCCTTTTCCTTGACAGATACTAGTGATCAGGGATCAGCTCTTTGTCTTTATACTCACTTTGAGCTTAGTGAGCAATTCTCCAAAGTAGCAGAACTAAAATGCTACCTGCCACTGCCCAGCTACAGCTGGTCAGAATATAATGTAGCATCTCTAGGTCACACTATCTGCACTTGCATGCCAAAAAGCTGGTTTAGCTGGTGTATGTTTTAAAAATATTGTTATAATTTCAAGCTTATTACCACTTGCATATTATCAATAAATCATTTTTGTTATTTTAAAAACTATCACTATAAAGCTATGTGCTTAAAGCCCTGGGAGATGGATAATTGATGCCACTATCTTGATCTTATAATGTGAAAAGCGAATATGCTATGGTATAGGGGAATGCCTGCTTTGCGACAAATTGATCCCTATAAAGAGTACTGTAAAGTGAAAGGAAAATGTTTGAGGTATGTGGAAATGGTCCAAAAGCAGATTTTATAGGAGCATTAAATACAGGTATTTCTACTTAAAATAAAAATCTGTGTTGGCTGCTCATTGGAGCTGGGTTTACTTGATTCTCAATTTCATAAATATTCTTAGTAAAGACGAGAAAAGAAAACTTGGCAATGGAATCATGGCCAGCAGCTAGTCAGGCGCAAAGCAAAGGGGACAAAAGTCTGCCCCCCGCAGAGGGGGCAGGCCCAGGGCTGGTGCTGATTCTCTGCCTCGTGTCTTCCTTCCGCCCTTGTGCTCTGTGCTTTCTTCATTTTACTGAGCATACTTGTCTGATGTTTACCTTTTTCCGGAACTGTCCCAAAGGTTCTCAGTGAGGGATAAGGGCTTACGGTCATCTCCACTGTCCCTTGGCAATGCAAAGTGCCTGCTACCCTTGATGAAACAGATTGCAATATGGTGGCTCACGGACAGAAATTAATCTTATATGGAAGTGATGCGATAACGTTATGGATGCACCTTAGCTATGTAAGTGTTTTTGTGTTTCCTACTTTTGGTTGGGACTTTTGGGTGTTTTGTAATGTAAATATTGGGAGTTCTATTGTATAAAATAGATACCCTTAACGATTTAAAAGTACATTAAATATCAGTTACTTCATAGCCATAAATATTTATTCCACTTTCCTTTTTTCTTATTGTTATGGATTCTGCTTTCACTTGGTTTAATTTCAATTCCTTGGCATTTTGATTATACCTTCCTGACACTGTATTTATTTTAGAATTTTTTTTCACAGCATTTCATTTTAAGACAAAATGTTAAATTTCTACATTTTTCCTCTACGTTTTTTTTTTTTTTTAATAAGTTCTCTTAGTTAGTTGTTCTCATTGACAGATGTTCTTTTGGTTTTTATACTGTCATTTTAAAAAATCAAGCATATTTTACTTGTGAATTCCAAAAGTTTTGATCAAATGATCAATGACTAGAAAATACACTTGCTTGACTACAGTACTGAGCAAAAACAGCACCACTTTAAGCACAAGATTCTCTTTTTGAGATAGAAAAATGTCACTTGTTTTGTTCTTGTTCATTAGATTTTTAATCCAATAAGAGAAATGTGAGTGTTTTGTGTGAGTCCACCTTTAGTCATCCTTTCTGCCTCTTGTGTAGGAAAATGAAGTCTCATCAACATATACAATGACTATTTACATTTTAAAAAATATATTGCAAAGAAAAACACATTGTCATTAGTCCCTCTCAAAGAGTCCTCCTCACTTTGAGCATACTTGTCCTATCAGTCGTGCCGCTTTCCACCTCTGGAAATGTATCATTTAGATATTTACATCTAAAACACCACCAAGAGGCTCACGTGTTGGAATGTGATTGGTTGACGGTGGCGCCATACTCCTCAGTGGATTGGCTCACCGATGAGGTCACAGCTGAATGTGCTAGTGGGAGGTGGGGCCTGCTGAGGCAGGTCATGGCAGGGGGTGTTGACCTAAAACTTTTTATTCTGTCCCCAGGTCCTCCCTTCCCCTCTTTCTCTGATTCCTGGCTGCCGGAGATGATGGGCTGTCTTTCACCAGGCCCTTCTACCGTGCTGTTTCTGCATTGGGGCAGCCGGCAAGGCACTGAATCCATGAACCAAGATAAACTTTTCCTGCCTTGAGCTACTCGTCAGATTTTTTTTTTCTCCCACTGAAAAATACAGGAAATGCTCTTTTGTGAATGTGTTTCATGGCTGTCTCTATGTCCTGAATGGATTCAATTGTTTATGTCTGTTTCTGTAAGATAAAAGTACTATGGTGCATCCTCATTCACCTTTACTTGCCAGATCTGGCACTGTTCAACTTTGGGCTTGTCCCTAAAGTTAAAATACCCATGAACATTTACAACTAATACAGGACATTGTGCTGCTCACCACAGGATCTGAAAACACTCAGGAATGAGGACTTCTGGGAGTGCTTCAAAGAGGGACAAGAATGATGGGGTGAGTGTATATAAAGCAAGGGGGTCATTATAAGGGAGATTCATGGCAGTATGACTTGTACCTCAATAAATTTTTAAGAAATTAATAATTCACCATTATTTTTGGATCACGCTGTGTATATACATGGTGAAAACACCTGAAGAGTCACTGACACAGTGTCCTGTTGGAGCTCTGGGAAGACAGGACTGAGAAATGGTGATTTATAGCTGTTTTTATACACATTGTAGGACAAATATTTGGTATTTGTGTTTTTAAAATTTTTTTTTTATATTTTGTATTCTTTTAATAAACACTTCACTATATGTATACTTCTTAGAAGTTATTCCTCCCACTTTGGTATATTTTAGATGTGATTTACATAGTTGCCTGACTCATTTGTTTCAGTCTTATCATAAAGCAATAAACAGAAATTAACTATTAATTCCTTCCACCATCCCGTAATTTTTGAAGTATGTTGAGGGAGAGAAAGAGAGAAAGAGGTTCTCTTTTAAACCTGTAGTTTTCTAGATGTTGTCAGCTATTATATTAGATGTAAAGGAGAAAATAAAAGATAAGAAAAATCAAACATTCCTGCATGAACAAAATATAATTAAAATCTTTAGACTTAAAAGTACATCCTT
>PVIR01033380.1:0-17920 GCA_004026965.1 Petromus typicus | reverse complement strand
AAGGTGAAAGGGGACAATGTTGAGATTGTAACAAAAAAGTAAGGAAACAAATTTTATGTATATGGGGGGGTGGTAGGGTGGGTAGGGCTATGGGAAAAAATGAGAATTAAGTTGTGTCTTATACTGGTACAAATCCCCATTATGGAGTGCAATCATGATGTGTATATTTAATGTACCAATAAAGATTAAAAAAATAAAAAATAAATGAAAGGTTCTATATAAATATGTGATGAGAAGTATGATGACTATAGTAAAACAATAGGACAGCATTTCTGTTTTAGTACAAACCTTACTATGCTTTGGATAAGGCCATCCCACAGACTCCTGTGTAAGGGTTAGTCCTTAGCCCATGGCACTGTGGGAGGGATGGAGCTTCTAGCAGACGAAACCTGTGGAAAGAAGTTGGTGGGACCTGGTGGAATATGGCCTTCAAGAAGTTAGTCTGTCTGTCTGTTTGCCTGTCTGTCCGCCTGCCTGCATGCCTGCCTGCCTGCCTGCCTGCCTGTCGATCTGTCTGTCTGCCTGCCTGCCTGCCTGCCTGTCTATCTGTCAGTCTCTCTCTCTCTCTCTCTCTCTCTCTCTCTCTCTCTCTCTCACACACACACTTCCTTGGTATGAGGCGAGCCTTGCCCCACCACACATTTCTTCACCACAAGTCTAAAGGCAAAGGGTCAAGCAATCAAGGAATGAAACTTCTGAAACTGTAAACCAAAATCAACAATCTTCCTTAAAAGTTGATTATCTGAAGTATTTTGTCTCAGTGATAGAAAACTCACTAACTGAATCCTCAATCTAGAATATTCTTTCTAAAGCAATTTTATACTCTTTAAACAGCAAGCATCACCTGCCTGATCTGGTCTAAGGTACCAAAGATAAAGTGCACCAGGATAAGCTGAATAAGAAATGTTAAAACACTACTGGAGGGCATATAAAAAAATTGTGAACAAAGAAAAGATATAGAATTGGTAGAATTAACATTTAAAAGATGCCAATTCTTTCTGAGGTAATTTATCATTTTAACCTGGGCCCAGTATGAAAACATATTGACAGTGAGTTTTATGAAATGAGATGATGTGATCATAAAACTTATACGGAGAAATAATTACCCAAAAATAGAAAAGATTTTAAATGAAAGAGCAACAAGTGAGAATTAACACTGCCAAATATTATAACATATTATAAAAATTTGAATACCTAAAAAACATAGTATTGTTACATCCATAAACAAATGGATTAATTATAGAAAATGCAGAAATAATTACAAAGTGTACTGCCATTTAATATGAGATAAAGATAGAATTTCAGTCAACAGAGAAACGTTTCAAGTAACAATGATGAAACTTAGAGGAAAAAGGTACCTCTTTTATCCACTTAAACAGATACTTCAATTATATATTCATACTATTTTATATGAGTTTTTATATGAACCACTTTTGTGCCCCCCATTTTATTGGTGTATTAGTGTAATTCGGAGGAGCATAAACCACTAAAGCCAAGATAAATTTTAGATAAATCAAAGTTTTACATATAAAATACTGAGGCCTCATAAATATTCAGAAAATTCACAGAACTTTCATTTAAACATTACAATGGAAAAGGACTTGAAATTTATGACTCAAGATCTAGTTTCCATAGAATAGAAGAAAATAATAAATTTGGGCCGGGGAGTTAGCTCAGTGGTTCCAGCGCCTGTCTTGCAAGCGCAAGGGCCCGGGTTCAACTCCCCAGTAACCACATACAAAACTGGGTGTGGAGACTCACGCCCAGCAGCAACCAGTACTACATATCACAGTGCCAGGCGTGGTGGTTCACGCCTGTAATCCCAGCACTTGGGAGGCAGAGGCAGGAGGATTGCTGTGATGTGAGTTGGAGACTGCGCTCAGGGCCAGCCTGAACTACAAAGTAAGACCCTGTCTCCAAAAAACCTAAAAAAAAAAAAAATAATAATAATAATAATAAATTTAACAATGTATAAAAAACTATAAAAAAGGATAAATGAGATACTCATAGACAAATATTTATGTCTGTAATATATGAAAACCTATTGATAATCAATACAAGACCAAACATATAATGAAAATATTGGCAAAATCTATACATTCAAGTCATAGTAATAAAATACAAATGCCTTACAAACATAAGTAGCTATAGAGTCCACTTAAAATAATAGGAATACATGAAAAATCATATTTATACATTTTTCAGATTGATAATACAGAACTATTGATAATACTTTTATATTATTTTTAGGAAAACAAGTCTTCCCATATGTTAAGGAGAATTGAAATTGTATGAGTGATGAAGGAAATTTTTGGAATAGTTGTCAAAGCAAAACTCCATATACCTATTGACTTACAACTATACTTCTAGGAAGATATCTGTAGATACATTTGTCCACATGTGAAATAACATTATATCTCATGCAATATAGTCTGACATGTATAGACTGGACACAATCCACATAGCCATTAAAAGGAGAATTGTTATACATATCTGTACACTTACAGTACTACAAAGTGTTTTGGAAAAAAGAAATGAATGAGAAAAGTTGCTTGTGTAGATGAAGACATACTGCAAAATGCAAGGAAAAAGGCAATGTAAAATATATTGGATTTTGTGTGACACTCTGTACAAAGGAAAATAAGATGATATTTCATTTTTTCAGGTTTTTGAATAAAGATACTCCTGAAAAACATATAAGAAAATAATGACAGTGATTATAGTTGGGCGAATAAGAGTGTATATAAATGCTATAAAGGCTGAGAGCAAAATGTTTCATTGTGCCTTTTATATTTTAGAATATTTTTGAAATATGTGAGAAATTTGAGGCAGCAGACAGGAGACAATGTTCTTGCTAGGAGCAATATTCCTTTACAACTCCAGTCAGAAGCAGGCCAGTTGCTATTAGGGAGCATGACAAGTCAATTTAAAACTCCCTCCTTAATCCACAGACTAAAAAGTACATCATTTGAAACCAGACTTTGTGTTATGGCTTGGGTCCAGATATCCCCTCAAAATGTCTTGTATTTAGATGTCCCCTTAAAGCCTCATATAGTCATAGGTCAGGCATTTTCAAAGGTGGCTAGATCTAGAGTGTGTGACTGATTCACGGCGTATGCTAGGATTAAGGATGCGTAGATTAAGAGTCAGGGATTACTGCTTCAGTCCCTGATTGATTGGCATTTACCCTAAGCCCCAATAAGCCTAAACAAAATATAAAAGGGATAGAAAAAGCTGCTAAAACCCCTTGCTTGCTTGGTTTGCTGTCTCCTGCCCACCATGAGCTGCTTTTCCTCTGCAGTGTCACCGTCCCATACAATTATTAACTAAAACTTTTACAAGGTATAAAACAAATAAGCCTTTCCTCCTTTAAGTCTGAGTGTTGAATATTTTGTCACAGCAATGAGAAAAATAAGACTTTTTGGAAAGAGATACAAGTAAAATATAGTTTTTTATTTTGTTACTTGACCTAAAAGAAATGGAACTATTAATAAATACATTGGGCTGTGCTTTAATTCTTCTTAAAACAGAAAAACAATCACTTCTCTACATACTATGTTGTAATACCTTCACAAAATTATTTTAAAAGTTTAGTTTTCCTTGAAAATTTTTCCAAATTGCCTACATAACTTCAAAGCTTTTGATTGAAATGGACACACTGCTTTAGTCAAAATCTGCTAAGCTAAAGGCATAGTGGAAAAATTCTTTCTCAAACAGAATGTATAGGATTTTCTTTGGATTTAAGTGCACCTTGTATTTGCCACCTAAAATTTCACGTACTATTCTCAGACTGACGTTTTACCAACTTATCAAGGTCGATTCTATCTTTACTAAAATACTCTCAAATCTCTTAATTCAATTTGTTATAAGTGTACCAATGTGCTGTGAATTCATCAGGATAATTATAAAGATATGAAGAAAATTATCTGTGGTTTTAAGCTTTGTCACTGTAACAAGTAACAAAGATGATCAACTTATAATAAGAAACATTTGACTCACAGTTATTGGCAATTCCAGCTCATAGTCAGTTGTCACTGTTGTTCTGGGGCCTGTAGTGAGGCAACATGTCATGGTGGGAACACAGGGCAGAACAAAACTTTTCACTCCATGGCTAAGAAAAAAACAGAGAAAGAGAAAGGAGCTGGTATTCCACTGTGCTCTTCAGGGGAACACCCTGAAAGTCCTGGAGACCTCTCTCCATGCCTCATTCTTAAAGACCCTACAGCCTCCCAACAGAACTATCCAGGTGAGCAAAACTTTACAATGGTCATTTAGGAAACATGTAAAACACAAACTCTAGCTCTATTCTCACTGGAGACTTTACTAATTACCACTTGATTTATATCCTTTAGAAGCACAGCTGTGGCTAAGTGCTTTAGATGCCACTTCTCCAAACTCTTCAACTACCTAGAAGAGGAGTGAACCAGACTGTATCGCTTTAGTCTTGTAGAAACTGCTTTACTCTTTCTGCAGCTATTGCAGCTGCTAATACTTCATCATAAATAGATATCCCCAGACCTTAACCTGACTAGATTGAAACTGATCCAATCTTCTGGCAGAGGTTTCACTGAAAAATACAATGTAGGTAACTATGACAACAGTAGTGTGGTGAAAGTAAACTCCAATAATCTAGAATTCCCTTCAGCCATTGTTTCAAAGGAGAATTTTATAACACACTTTCGTTGCAACTTGCCTTATGTAGTAAGATAATAAGAAAGAGCTACCCCTGGGATTAAAAGAACTATATTCCATTTACCTCATTTTTCTTAATCTCCCCCTGCTTTTTCCCTTGGTGTTTTTACTTTGGTTTCCAGACTAGATTTATAATAGAAAGCAAATTGATCTTGGGGGATGATTCTTGAGAAAGAAATGTTAATGCAATATAGAAACCAAAAAATGTCTCTTTTAAAAATAAACATAAATAGACTAAAATAAAAAAATAATAATAATTGTAGGTGCTGGATGATAGTTACCTATGAGTTTAGCATAATAATTTTTCCTATTTTTCTATATCTTCAAATTTTTCTACAATAAATAAAAATAAATCAATACAACCTCACTCTCTTTTGCAGTGATACATGTTAATATATAAACTCTGAATTATCCATGAATTATCATTTGCTAAAGTGGAGCTAAATCCAAAGTCGCAGTTTAAAGTATAATTGAAGTAAAATGTGACATTATTTTACTGTATCAGATATATAATGGGAAAAGTAATGAAATAATAACAAAATGGTAGTAAACCCGGAGTGCTAAATTGTGCAGGAGGGTTACTCAGGCAGGCTGTCGCTGTCTATGTGAGCTTAGAGGCAGCAAGTGGTGCAAAGTTCAACAGGGTTGCTAGATTGGCATAACTTTTGATTTTTTTTTTTTGAGACAGGGTCTCACTTTGTGGTTCAGGCTGGCCCCGAGCTCAGCCTCAAACTCACATTACAGCAATCCTCCTGCCTCTGCTTCCCGAGTGCTGGGATTACAGGCATGAGCCACCACTCCCGGCACTGTGGTATATGGTACTGGTTGCTGCTGGGTGGGAGTCTCCATACCCAGTATGGTATATGGATACCGGGGATCGAACCCGGGCCCTTGCACTTGCAAGACAGGTGCCGGAACCAGTGAGCTATATCCCCAGCCCCAACTTTTGATTTTTTTTAACTTGGGTCCAGACAACAGAGAACGTGAGAAATGAATGAACAATCTCAAATGTTAAACACAAAACCTCTGCATATTTTCACAAATCCAAAATACTGTAAAGGAAAGAAAGCTGATCAGGGGATTTTGGTGGGATCAACCCCAACGACCCTAGATTGGCTCAACACTTTGATGACTACAAGGACTGCAATTTTAATCTGAAGCTTATCTGGGCAGAAGAAAACCTATGTCTTCAAAGATAAAGTTCTTTTAGCAAAAAAAAAAAAAAAGATTATTTGCTCTTGATTTAAGAATGAAAGTAGAGTAAACTAAAAAAAAAATGAACAGAAAAAGCCAGAATTGTAGAGATTTGCTTATGTGATTATTTACTGCTTCTGATGCCCTGAGCTAGTAAAGCGTCATACAATTCCTCATCTAGCTGCAGTTTTTCATGAAATTTCCCAAGAAGATAGCAGTATTAACTCTGGGGTTCACCAGACTTTTTAAGTGAATGTAATGGGAAAATACGCTCTGCAGAGAGAAACAAGATTCAGCAGTAGAAAGACACCTGGAGAAGCCCTTCTTCCCTTCTCGTTAAGTGGTCTACAAGCCATGTTTTTGTTCAGGACAAAATGCAAAAAAAAAAAAAAAAAAAAAATCTACCTTAAATTTGCTCTTGGCTTGAGATCTGAGAGTGGTGTTTCATCAACCATTTAGAACTTAATTACAAAAGCATAAATTTTTCAAGTCCCTTAATCTCTTTATAAATAGCATTTTCTCATTTGTGTGTTATTCTTCATTTGCCTAGAAAGCAAATTAAGGCTTTCTAGAGCTATCCACTTAAAGATATTTGGGAGATTTCATGAAAATCTGCAACCAGATGAGATATTGTATAATGTTTTACTAGCTCAAGGCATAAGATGTAGTAAGTCATCTCATGAGCAAATCTCTACTTATCTGGATTTTTTCTTTTTATTATTCTTTAGTTCACTCTATTGTCATTCTTAAAACAAGAACAGATGGAAAGTTCAAGACCAGCCTGGGCAACTCAGAGAGATTTTCCCTCAAAATAAAAAAGGAATGTTGATAGAGCTCAGTGATCCTTGGGTTCAATCTTCAATACTGAGGAAACAAAAAAAGTTAAAAATTTGTCTTAAATTGTCCCATTTCTCTTAAATTGTTTCTATCCCTAGTGTCCTAACATTAACTACAGAATCAAAGTTTAAGAGCCTTTAAGAATTAATTTATAGAAAATTTTAAAATCTTGGTCATCTTTCTAATTTAATAAGTTGGTCACTGTAATATTTTACAGAACCGACATAGTAGTAAATATGAAAATATGGTAGGAAATCATAATAGCCTAAGAGCAGGAATCTAGAGTCCACAAGTTCTGTGACTGTCTACATGATTCTCCTCATTTGGTAAACATAACATTGAAGTTCAAGAATTTGACAGATGATAAGATGTTATTAAACCAGTTTAAAAATTATTGAGCATTGTGGTCATGTAACTTTTAATTAATAATAATGCTGTTAGTAACAAATTATTACTGTGTTTTAGTAGCCCTTGTATGCATCTCCCAACTATAATAAATATGAATGCTTTACTCCTGGTACAAAACTCTGCAAAATAATCTATTCAAAAATTAAAAAACCTTGGGCCGGGGAGTTAGCTCAGTGGTTCCGGTGCCTGTCTTGCAAGTGCAAGGGCCTGGGTTCGATTCCCCGGCAACCACATAACAATACTGTGGAGACTCACGCCGAGCAGCAATCAGAACCACATAACCACAGTGCTGGGCATAGTGGCTCATGCCTATAATCCCAGCACTCAGGAGGCAAAGGCAGGAGGATTGCTGTGATGTAAGTTTCAGGCTGAGCTCAGGGCCAGCTGGGACTATAAAGCGAGACCGTGTCTCCAAAAAAAAAAAAAAAAAAGAATTAAAGGACCTTGAGTTTAGTCATTTATTTTTATTTTTTAAAGATTTTTAATAAGAATATTCAGTCATATAAGATTTAAAAATATACTGTTCAATGAATTTTAATAAATCATTAATTTATAAATTGCAAATTATGAATTAATAAATAATTAATAAAATAATTATTAATGCAGGTCAAGATATAGAACATTATCAGTATTGTAAAATATTCTCTCATGCCCCATCTCATTTAATATACCCCCCCAAAGATAAATTTCAATGAAGAATCTTATTGTAATTGTTTTGGAAGTTCATATATGTGAAATCATGCAATAATGTATTTTTTGGTCTCTTTGCTTTAACATTATTTCTTTAAGATTCATCAATATTGCACAAAGCAAGTAATTTTTAAATTACTATAGAATATTTCAAAATACCTAAACAGCCAATTGTGCTGGTATAAACATCTATGATCCCAGCATTCAGCGGGGGATCACCATGTGTTTAAATAGTAAAATGCTGTCTCAACAAAACAAAACAGCAATGACAATGACAATAATAACAAAAGAAACCAAGAAACACCAGCAAGAAAAAATCTGAAATGGAAGAACTTCTGAATAAAAGAAAGAACTCTTGAAAATCTCTACTTTTATAACAACTGTAAAAATGCCCAAAATTAACTTTTTAAGAAATCTTGGAGGGCCAGGGATTTAGCTCAGTGGTTCCAGTGCCTATCTTGCAAGTGCAAGGACCCAGGTTCAATTCCCCCAGTAACCACATAAAATACTGGGTGTGGAGACTCACACCCGGCAGCAATCAGCACCACATACCACAGTGCCAGGCATGGTGGCTCATGCCTGTAATCCCAGCACTCGGGAGACAGAGGCAGGAGGATTGAGGCTGAGCTCAGGGCCAGCCGAAACTACAAAGTGAGACCCTGTCTCAAAAAAAATAAAAAATACAAAAAAAAAAAAAAAAAGGAAATCTTGGAACCTACGACTAGAAGCTATATAAGTTCATTTATTAAAGAAAAATAATTGATGTTTTGTTGTGAACAATGAACTTTCTGGTGTTTTAACCTGATTTGTCCTCACAGTTCTCCCCCTAGATCTATGGTGGCCTTGAACATCAGCATGCTTGTACCATGCTTTATGAAACCATTATAGCAAACACGGAAGAGGACACAATGGGCGGAGGGTCCCACAGTCTTCTAAGTATATTGTTATTATTTGACCCATCTGGCAGTTTCCTGGAAAAGCCTCATTTGTAAAACTTATCTTCATTTTACCTGTTTCTGAGGGGTGTTCATCCCATTTACATTTGTCAAAAGCATTCATGGCAATTATTTAACCTTTTAATTTAGAATACTATAACTATCTAAGACAAAAATAGCATTTGAGACAAACAAGAAAGTTTCTTTTAAAAATCATAGAAAGAAAATCTAGTAAATGGTAAGTGCATAGTGAACATGGAAAAGCTGTGATATATTTCTAGGAAACTAGCAAACTATCTGCATGATGGCTAGAAAGTCCTGTGAAGATCCTCTTACCTGATCTCTAGCACAACATGAGGCTCTGTGCAACAGGAAGTGAAGTCTACCGTAGTCTCAGGCCCATAAAGCACTGAAGGCCTGCTTCAACACAAACATGCACTGGCCTCTAGGAAAAATCTCGGAGACTCTGTTTCAAGGTACTTAAGGAAATCTTCCTGAATTCTTAATTGACCACTAAGTTAACTAAACAGTGTCTTCATTGCTCACATATGAAAAAAAAAAAAAATACAAAGTTGACAGAATTAGTTCAGGAAAGTGACCAAAAGAGTTACAACAACAAACAGCAACATTAAATCCTAAAAGGTAAATTCTTATTTTGGAAGTTATCACATGATATTATATAATAAGCATATTTCAATGATAATTAAATATCATAAAGACATGGAAAAAAATGATTCCCAAGCAGCATTTTTAAAAAGTACTTAATAAAAACAGTGATTGAGGAACCCCAGATGTTGAACTTTCTGGCAAAGAACTTCAATCAGCTACTTCCTCTTATGGACAGAATTAAGTGCCCCAATCTGAAATTCATATATGGGAACTCTAATTTCCTATGTGATAGCATTTAAAGGTAGATCCTTTGAGTGGTAATTAGGTTTAGATGAGCTCATGAGAGGTGGACCCCTGAAATAAACTTAGAGATATAACAAGAGGAAAGAGATGAAAGCTGTCTGTCTTGTTCTACACCAACAGAAAATAAAGCAAAGTGTTCACTGCAGCAAGCCAGCAAGCCCTTGCTAGCACTAAATATTTTCGCAACTTCATTTTCAAGCTCTTAGTCGTACAACTGTGAGAAATGAATACTTTTTAAATTATCTAGTATTTTATTTTGTTATAGCAGCATAAATTTGATGACACTTTTAAAACTTTATTATTATATAGTTTTACATTTATTTTTAAATCACATAACATATTAACTATTATTGCTTAAATTTAGATTTTTTAAAATATATTTACCCTTGCTTGTGCTTTTTTTTTGGTAACATATACTTTTAAATCTGGAAAAAAAATCTTTAAATTCTAGTTTGATTTAAGACTATTGGCAATAAATTTTCTCTACTTTTGTTTGTCTGAAAATGTACTTAATGGTCTTTTTTGATGGATATTTTTATGAGTATATTCTTGCTTGCATTTTTTTAAGCGGTTGAAACACGTCATTCCATTGTCTTTTGGATGCTATAGTTCCCATTGAAAAGTCAGCATAGGTCTTGAAAGTAATGTGCATTTTTTTCTCTGAATACTTTAAATATTTTATCATTGTTTTATAGAAGTTTAAATATAACCATCTATGTATTCTTGTGGTATTTAGACTTCTTGAATTTAGAACTTGTTTTCTTTTTTTTTAAATTCAAATCTTTATTAGTACATTATGAATAGACATCATCTTGCTTTTACTAGTTTTGTAAAATCATTTACCAATAGTTTTTTCAAATATTGCCTTTGTTCAATCCATGCTCTTCTAACCTTTTAGAACTCCAATTACATAAATTGTTTTCTATAACTTTTAAATTATTATTATATCTTATGTATTTCCTACCTATTTTACTGCCTATGCTTAAAACTGAATACTTCCTACTGACATTTTTTGCGCTGTGCCTCATCTGTCATAAACTGATATTTTAATTCATTTTTCTTCTTATAAGTTGAGGTTTTAGCATGTTCATTGGATCCTTTTTTATATGGTGGATAATTTTTAAATTGAATTCTTGATATTGTAAAAACTCTACATAAAATTTTCTTTCTCCAGAGATGAATTAAGTTCCTCAAACACAATATATAGATTTCTCATAACATCCCATTAGTGGTGAATTCCAGATTATTTTAAAACTCATCAGCTTTGAGTATGATCTAAATTTTAATGCCTCGTCTTCTTCTTCTTTTTTTTTTTTTTCACTTTAAATTCAGGCTGGCCCTGAACTCTCTGTGTAGCCCAGGCAAGCCTTGAACTCGTATCAATCCTCCTATCTCTGCCTCTCAAGTGCTGAGATTACAGGTATGAGTCATCATACTTGACATTGTTATATGTAATTACTGGGGATCAAACTAGGGTTCTTGGGCCAAGGCTTTAGCTCAGTGATTCTGGCGCCTGTCTTGCAAGCTCAAGGGCCCTGGTTCTATCCTGTAACCACATACAGTACTGGGTGTGGAGACTCACATCCAGCAGCAATCAGCACCACATACCACAATGCCGGACGTGGTGGCTCACATCTGTAATCCTAGCACTCAGGAAGCAGTGGCAGGAGGATTGCTGTGATGTGAGTCTGAGGCTGAGCTCAGGGCCAGCCTGAACTACAAAATGAGATCCTGTCTCAAAACAAAAAACCCTAGGGATCTTGTGCTTGCAAGACACATGCTGGAACCAGTGAGCTAAATCCCTGGCCTATACTCTCCACTTCTTAAGAAGTAGTTATCTTGGGTTCTCAGCCAAAATCTTGGAGTGTTTGCTTGGGTTATCCTTCTTGGTGACCCCCCAAATTCTTGTCTGAGTTTCCCAAGTTCTTTAATACCAAAATCTTGCCTCAGCTCTTTATATATGCTGAATTTCTCTGCATTTTACACTCCTAGTTAAGGAGCTAGCCCATGGATGCTTTGAGGAAAATTGCATAGGAGTTTTAGCTCACTCCTCTGTGCTTTTCTCAAGTCCTGGACCTTAGTTCAAGTCCTAATTACTTTGGCAATACTTGTCTCTGTAACCAGTGGAATATGTATTAAGCCCAGATGACCACTTTTTCCTGATCCTCTAACACTTATGCCATAAATCTGCAAACATCAGTGAAAAGTATAGATAAATAAATCCCAATTCATTAAATTTTTATTTTTTCTAGGATCTTTGTCCCTTTATCACTAGATTCTACAGTTTGTCCCCGTTAGCTTCAAGCAGTTGTTGTATATGTACTTTTAAAATGTCATTCTTAGCATCATAGCCAAAAGTGAAAGTTCAGTTATTTGGTTTTAAATTCTAAATTTCCTTAATCTCTATTTTCAATACAATCTTCCCTTTTGTGGCTTTAAAAGTACAGTTAAAATTAGTGTAAAAATTGTGCATCTAGGTAAACTTGAAATAGGAGACAATTTCTATTGTTCTATAATTAATTTAGATTAGAAAGGGTAAATGGATTCCAGAATCATCAAGATATGTATCTCATATAACAAATTTCACCAGTAAGTCTAAGCCTAATACCCCAGTGAAAAAAGTCCAAACATTTTTATTGGTTTCTAGGCAAAGAACAGTTACCAGGGATCAAACTCTGGATCTTACACTTGCAAGCCAGAAACATTGAACTAAATGTGTATGCTGTAATGTGTATGTATTACTTTTTGAATTTATAACTATTTTTCTGGAACAAAATGGCAAGTTTGATGATTTTGTGTAAAATATTTTTTTGAACTAAGTAAAAAAAAAAGTAGAACTCTTTTCTTTATTGCTTAGGTCCAATAGAAGATTTTAAAAGGTTGCTGAAGCCTAGTGTCTGAAGCACACTTTATTGAGGAAAAGTAACCAGCTGGAGCTACTCTGCACAATGGCAAGTAGCATGGCCCAAAACAGAACAAAGGATTGTGGGTATTTTATATATCCTCTGGGGGAGAGAATAGAGTAACAAGAAGCAGAAAAGCACTATATACTTCTGTACTTGGTGGGTCTGTCCACAACAGGATAATGACATCAAGGGTCAAAGGGGAGGAGAAGTGTCTCTGGCTAAAGTGGCCATTTTGGCTTTGTTCCTGGGAGTGCAGCTGGCTGTGGGAAGGAGTGTGGCATTTTGATGGAGAAATTCCACATTGGCTCTCTTCTGAACCAGAAAATGTGTCATTCTTGCCTTTTGTTTTATGGAAAAGAGCCAGAGGTCTCTTCTTCTGTAAGTTCTTCCTGCTGAACATAGATGACAAGGATAGGGGGTAAAAGAAGGTAGTGTTGATAGGCTTAAATGGAGGTAATGTCCACAGGCTTTGATGAAGATAATGTCAGTAGCCTTAAATGGAGGTAATGTCTGCAGGCTTAGATGGAGGTAGTGTCAGCAGGCTCAGCTCAGGAACACGCTTTACAAGTTGATAGCTGGCCATGAATAGCTCTGGACAAGTTTGACTGGTAAAAGCAGGCATTTGCTCCTGTAAAAAATTGTGAAAGCAGCAGAACAAACAGAGTCCAAAGTACATAATTATGCTAATAGTACTGCGTGGTCCTATAAGAGGTAGAATACAAGGGAACCTGAAGCCCCAAGAGCCCAAACCATCTGACAATAAACCAGAACCTTGAATTTGGAATTTTGCCCATTGTTTTTTTAGGCTTTCTCTCATTTGCCATGTTATTTCTTTTACTACTACCCATTTATTGGCATAATAGCAACATTCTTTCCTCAAGAAGGCACAAATCCCCCCTTGTTCTGCTGTTAACACATCAGTAACTCTTCTATTCTGAAGGACCACCTCAGCTACGGAATTTATCTATTGTTGCAAAGTATTGATAGCCTCCTGAGCAAATTCAGGTTCTGTATGTATTTGGTTACCTAGATCTAAAGACTACTTTTGTTCTAGGCCTCAGGCAGTGGCACCTGCAGCTAGGCCTCCTGCTATGGCTTATCCCAGCCAGAATAGGCAGAATCACAGGGTCCCACTTTTTACACTAAGGGAAGGAGATGGAAGTCCTCCTTGTCCTGAGTACACTTCTATGTCAAGTATTAGATAGGCAAGGGCACATAGTTCCATTTGAGAGCTTGTAAAGGTAAGGCAGATTCTGTCAAGACAGATTATAAAGGCCCCATTTGGGGCTAACAGTGATTCTTGGCTGATGTTTTGAACATCAGCACATAAGTCAATTTTGCCTGCTGTTTCAGCACTACCTCTTAGACATGAGGCATTTTCTACACTTTTATTGAATGGAGTTGAACTAGCTTCCCAGGGGTGTCAGCTTGGGTGGCTGATCTAGAAGCATTCCAAGGCTCGAAAATAAAAGGTGATTAAAGGCACACACAGCCAACAGTCCTGTCCTAGGTGAGGGTTTACTACTTGGAGAATGCTATGGGAAGAGTTTATAATATTTATTATTTCTGAGGATAAATACACATCTTGCCTTGGTTGATTGACTCCTGTGGTTAAATTGTTTTTTGTTGGGGGTTGAGAGGGGTTAAAGGAATCAGGTGAAGTTTAGACTTTTGGAACTTTAATCCAAGAAGGAGGCATCCACACTCTTTGGATGGTAAACAAATGTTCCAGGGATTTCTATCCATCATAGTCTATGTGGATACTTGCATACTTATCAGCAATCCAGTCCGGATCACTGCAATCCTGAATTATGTGTGCTACCAGATTGTAGGCTCCCATGGACAAGAGGTGATATTGGGAGAGCAATTAAATGGGAAGTCCCCGTTTCCTTGCATTTCTTTATAAAATTGACCTATATCATTTTGTGAACCACAGTAGTATCCAGCAGGCCTATCACAGCCCTCTTCAGTATAGGGGCAGTACTTACACTGAGGAATAGAACATAGGAACCACCTGGAAAAACACACAGAAAAGGAAGGAGACCTGCACAAACTGGTTGTTTCCACTCTGATCAGAAATATTTTCTATATGTTATATACTTCATTTGCCAGTTTAGATCTGAGGCCACCAGTAACCCTTTCTTTTGCTGGACATGCATTAAAATAGAGTGTAACATTAAACTGTGAGGGTGTCCATTGAGACTGACTATATTTGGAGGATCAGTTTTATATAGCTGTACCTGAAATGCCCAATATCTCAGTGGGTCCTCCTGATCTGGAGCAGTATCTCCAGTTACCATAAACATATAAGTACACAAAGAGCACAGAAATAGCTTGATACATAACTGTGAAAATTTCTGGTGGATGTTCCAAGTGTTTGGAGCTACAGCTCCCAAACCAATCCCAAAGAGAAGACAAATAAATTAATGGTGAACACTAAACATGCGGTTAGAAATTGATAACATCACCTGTAGCCAAAGGTCAGGCACTGACAAGTAAGGTCTTCAAAGCACACTCAAAGAAAGCCAGAAACTGTTGCCACAGATGGGTGAACATCCACTTCTTCAGGAACCCAATATGAGAATCATTACTCTGGAATTTCACTGGTGATCTCTGTCTTTCTCTCTTTCCTTTTTACCTTCTTTCTCTCTTTTTCCTATGCATGCTACACACTTGTTCTACCACTGAGCCATAATGTCAGCCTCTTTCTTCCTTCTCTTTCCTTCCTTCTGTTTCTTTCTTCTTTCCTCCTTGCTCTTCTTTCCCTCCTTTCCTTCCCTTCTTTGTCTCTTCCTTCTTTCCTTCTTTCTCCCCCTTTCTTTCTTTCTTTCCCTCCTTTGAGTTTTGAATCCAAGGCCTCATACATGCTAGACAAGTGTTATACCACTGAGCTTTTTTTTTTACATTTTATTCTGCAGAAGGCTGTTGTTAAGTTTCCCAGGTTGGGCTGGCTGCCACCCTGTCACTGCAGCTCTCCAGTAAGATTGAGAACCTCATGAGTCAGGGCAACTCTTACCAAGACATTCAAAAAACTTTGGTCATTGCCCACAGCAAAACTGAAATGGCAAAAAAAAAAATCCTCTGGGAATTTGTTTCCATTTCATCCCCTGTACATGTGGCCACCTAGCACATCTCTCCCTGCCAGAGTTATGGGAATATAAGAACAGGGCTCTTGAGCAGCTCCTAGAAGGGAAAGCTCCTTTGGGGACTTCACAGTGAGGTTCTGGCCTCTCTGTGGGTATCACACCATGGTCCCAATATTTTAAAGCCATTGAATGAAAATGGGCAGCTAATGTATCTTTCAGTTTTCACTTGGAGGAGTTCAGATTTTATTGCATCATACCTTTCCTGGGCAATAGTCTAGGAAAGCACTAGAATAAGCATTGTGTTAGAAACTTAATTGAAGACTACAATTTCCTTGGTTAAGGGCCTGTCCATGTCTGTCTGTCTTGGTTGTGTGTCTTGTAATGATAAGATTAACCCGGTGTGTGTGTTAATCTCAGCAGGGAATTAGTGCAAAAGGTTTAGGTGGCAATTTTTTAAAGACTTCCATCTCAACCAGAACTACAAAAGGGGTTGAACAGTGTCCCAAACGCATGGATTAACAAGATTGGGAAAACAGGAGTTTGTCAGGTATGCAGGTAGACAAGAAGAGTATCTGGAGTGACTTGAAAGAAATAGAGTGGGCCATGGATTTAGCTCAGTGTTTTTGGCATGTACCTTGAAAGCACAAGGTCTTCAATCCCTGGTAACCACATATCACAATGCTGGGTGTGATGACTCAGGCCCCTCAGCAATCAGTACCACACACCACAATGCCGGGCATAACTACAAAAGCGAGACCCTGTCTCAAAAAAAAAGAAAGTAAGGTGACCACTGTTTTAAATTTTGATAGAATATCTCTCCCTAAAAGTGAAACTAGACAGTGAGGTATGACTAGAAACTAGGGCATAAACTGTACCTGGTTGAGAGTGCGTAATAGTTGTAGTATAACTCGGGGCTGCGACACAGTACCTGATATTCCCATGACAGAGCTTGAGGTTGATAAAGTCGGACCTGAATATTTGCATAGTGTAGAGTAATTGGCCCCTGTATCTAACAAGAAAGAGATCAGCTTACCAGAGATGAAGGTCAGTGTCTTAGGCTCTCAATGGTGATCTCTGCAGGGCCATAGTTAATCCTCCATGGACAAGTCCAGAAGTTCTGACACAGGAGGATTTTGAGCATGTTGAGCCATGTTGGCCGTAGGGGAGATGTGGATCTTGCTCCCTGGAGAAAGGGACAGTTGGTTTCCCAATGTTCTCCCTGTTTACAATGTAGGTATGACACTAATGGAAAGTAAGGATTAGGGCACCCAAGAGCCCAGTGTCCCATTTGGGAAAGTTGAAGTACAGTCTCATGGCACACCCACTTGTGTCCTTAATTCACACCCACCCATTTTGGCCTGATCAGTGCTCTGAAAACAACTAGCCTGAGGAGCATGAGCTCTGTGGGTAGTGAGTTGGAAAGGCAACAGCTAGCATCTGATATGTAATTTTGTTCTTTTCAATCTGGTCTAAGTTTTCTTCTCTGTCATTGTAAACTTTGAATGCTACATTGAGAGGATCCTTTTAGGATGTTTGAGGTCCCCCATCTAACTTTTTAAATTTTCTTTTAATGTCTGTGGCTGACTGTAAAATAAAGTGCAAATTAAGAAGAGCTGCTCCAGCTGATGTGGAGGGATCAAGTTGCATATACTGATGAAAAGTCTTTGAAAGGTGGGATAAAAATTCAGCAGTATTTTCATCCACTCACTGCATAATTTTTGTTTGTCATAATTCATGGCCTTATTGGCTAATCTAGATAGGCCCTCCATGAGGTGTATAATCATAGCATCTCAGAGTGCCACATGTGGATGGTCAGGCTGATAGACGCAATGAGGGTCCTGCCACGGAACAACCTCGACACCAGATAGTTTCTTTGGGTTGAGGACATGGTCCCCTTTAGCTTTACTTGTGCTACTGTCCAGACTTTCTCCCTGTCCTCAGGAGACAAGCTAGAGGGAAGAATAACATTAAGGTCTTGCCTGGTGAGATCATAAGATCCGGCAATGTGTCTAAATTCTTTAACATAATTATCAGGGTCAGCGGGGAAGGAACCTAGTCTCCTCTCAATAAAAGACATGTCAGAGAGACAGTAAGGAACATGGACCCGAACTAGACCTTCCGATCCTGCTACCTCACGGAGAGGAAGAAAATGTGCAGTTTCAGAGGAATGTAACTTAGGGTAAACAGAAGCGGCATCTGTACCGGAGAGACCGGAATGACAATATGTGAGAGGTGGAGGGAATGTGGAGGAAAAAGATGG